>JANTBZ010042760.1:0-30025 GCA_024741255.1 Exechia fusca
ATTAACGTCTAGAGAAGTGTTTTAGTCTCTATGGTAGCTACATACGGGCCTGCGTCATCGTCGTCATGCTGCTTTATTGTTGGGCGCCCCAATCGTTTATATATATGGGTGATTTGTGGGTGCAGCTGTGTCGGGCACTGCATACTCGTAGGCGATTTTCTGAAATGGCAGAGCTTCACGTCCATTTGGCAGTTGAGAGCAATCGAAATGTACAAAAGTACCAGAGAATAAGACTCCCTATGTATCATTATATAATTTCTATCAATCTGATTAATGCAGTTTTAGATGATGCTAAGTTTTCTATTAAGAAATACTTCAAAACATATTAATGTTCATACGTGTTCATTGATGTTGTGTTCAATTACACTGGACCACAACCAAAAAATACCTCCTTCTGTAATCACTTTCTCATGCGTTTTAATTCCCTAATCAAGAATTTAAAATAAAAAAATGGGTTTTTGGATGGCCTTCGGCGATATTGGCGTATTTTGTATTTTGCGACATGTCATCAGAAAAATGTCTATATCTCTTATGCGAATTTTCGTAGTTCGATATTTCGCATATAAAATGAACGCTCATTGAAGATGCTACAATTCATGTTGACATTGTGTTGAGCTCATGTTCACAGTTCTAGAGTTACCATGCAACAAAAGTGAAACAAGTTCTAAAAAGTGCAAGAAATATGAAAATAAAATAACGCGAACAACTTTTTTGTTGAAAATACGAAAAGTCCCTGAATGCCATTTCACTTTTCCGGTAGCTTGAACATTTGTGCTTCTTTTGACCCACGACATGATAATATCCTTGGATAGATAACGAAGATATTTTCTGTTATTCTATGACATGTTCCGATACTTTGCGACAGAAATGTATGGGTGACTAAAACAAATCAAACTGAAGATTTAGATTTGTAGACATTTTTGAGTAGCTTGAAAAAATATACTACAGTTTTGGTCTGTGTACTATATTGTAGAAGTTAAATTGTAGACATTTTCCTACGTTGGTCCAAAATGATACAATTTCTACTTTGTTTATATGTCACAAGATCTGAATTAACCCTAAAACAATTGAACTCGACAGCTTTGAAGATGCGTCCACATCGAAATTGATTGTATGGACTCTCCAGTCATCATTGGAAGTTTCAATGGAGGATCAATAAATATGTTTCGCTCAGAGAATACGAAGCTTTTTATAGACTGGAATAGAGAGAATCGTTTCATGAAGAATACCTCCACATAATCGAAACAAAAGACATTAATATGTCAATATAATCAATCAATCAATCAAAATAAATAACAACAACACGTCATGTGCAGTTGGGCAATCAATCAATATAAATAAATAACCGCATTTTCCAATCGCCATGTCGCCCGAAGAAATTCGCGTAATAATAACAAATATAACCCTCTTTTCAAATGACGAGCCGATCCCTGACTTTGCTCCGCCTTTCCATTCTCAACACCAACCCTCTAGCACCAACGCGAGCAGAAGCGCCGGGCGGCCCGCTACCGCTTCCGGCGACTCGGTCGCGTGGTGGCGGCCAACCGGAACTGGCTGAGCGAGATCGAGGGCCAGCTGGGCGGCAATGTGCGCCAGAACGTGGCGCTGCTGGTCAAGCGCAAGGGCGTCAAGGGCATTCTGGGGCTGCGCGAGAAGGCACTGATGAACCTGCACTGGCAGTATCGCACCATCGACCAGAAGCATCGCAGCGTGATGCTGATGTGCTCGCTGCGCTGTTTGGCGGCGTATTCGGTGGTACGGTATAATCTTGAACAGCCTCGAGCTTTAGATTTTGGTCGTATAATGATATACGACCCGAAATTTGAAATGTTAACCATGTACTGCAATGTTCTTGTCTACATGTACATGTACTATTTTGGAAAATCTCAATGATGCAGTTTTATTGAATGAACATTAATCTATGGTATGGTGTCTTAGCACGCACTAAGATATATGGCGGGACATTATTGCACAAATGAAACATACAAGCAATTTTTTATATTTTAAAAATTATTAATTAATTTCGTTATCTTTCATTTTTGAGTATACGCACATTGTTGAAAGACACTCCAATGAAGAGTAATATATATAGTATCTAAGCCAATCACGAGTTTCTGATTTATTGTATGAAGAGTATAATTAAATATTTGTCCACATACTAAAAGTCCGTTTTCATGTTTGGTTGAGAAGCCATAACTTCGCACTGGAGTGACTTAGAACAATGTGCGTATACTCAAATGAACCAAATTCAATTTGTGTACAATTTATTCATAAATAACAAACATTTTAAAAATCTTATGGCGTGCTATTTTGTATGGAGAAATCACAGAGCGCTAATTCGCTCGAAGTTTTATTTTTTCGGAAGATGAGGATTTGTAAACTATTTCATTCTCTTCCATTCGAATATCCAACCATTGTTCCACTGGTCCGACTATATGGCTTGTCCTTCAAATATGGTCACAAACTTGAAAAATCCGATTTTCAGGCATGGGATATGATATGATTTATTCAATTTTAAACTTATTTCAACTTTATTCAACTTTTCCGAATATTCAGTCTCTTGACCGACTTCTGGAGTGTTACGTGGTGGTTGTTCCATTTGGCAATTCTGGCAAGAAATTTCTCATTTATGAATAAAATAATATAAAACATTTTTTTCAAATAACACGCTTCTATGAACTTGGTCTTCGAAATATTTGCACTCGAAAACATATCTTGAACGCATCGGCTTTATGATTGTCTTGAATGGGACTTAGAAATGATGGAATGAGGAAAGATAGGTATATGTTTTGAATAAGGAATGAGGAATAAGAAAAAAGTGGTATGTTATTTATTATATATTTTATTCCAATTTATAAGGCATTGCAGTAGAAATGCATGAATATGGCCGAGGATACATTAATTCCAATTATGGTTCACAAAGTAAAAACTGTATGTTCTATGGACTGAGAAAAATAGAGTACCACGAATAGGGTTAATTTGGAAGACACGAACAAATGTGTACGGTGAACAACAAATATAGAGGTTTTCCTGAGGTTTCGATAGTAAATATCTAGATAGATAGCGAGTTATTGACGGTCTAATCAAAATATTCTCTGCAAATAAAAATAATGGATTACACATATTTCCTTCGCTTCACCGTGCAGAAAGTGCGCGCCCGCCTGGCCAAAGTGGTGCGCTATATGTACGTGAAGCAAGGCCGAACGGTGCTACGCGAGACACATCCGGCCAGCAGCATCTACTTCATTCTGGACGGCGAGGTGAATGTGTCGCGCAAACTGTACAATGCGGTAGGCATACATATTATTTCGACCCGGGCTCGTATTCTATGCTGTTTTAACCGGATATGTTGATTAGGCCACATCTGATGATGTCCAATGCATATCCTTAGTGCACAGCGGAAATCGATTTATTTGTACCGCAAATATTTCCGTTCAACATATCCGATTGGCACAGCATAGAATGCCCATATCGTTATAATTTATGGACACTATCTGATATGCACGATGAACGCGACTGCGACGCATAGATTGACAAAATCTGGGAGGACGTGACGATTGGTGTGCTCGGCGCCGGTGACATGTTCGGCGAGGTGGCGCTGCTGCTCAACAGTCTGCGGACGACGACGTGCGTGACGGCAGGTAAAAGGCTGCAGAACATTGGCATGAAATATAAGGTTTTCATTAGAGGAGTAGAATATTTTCCCTCGTAAATATTAACATTGGAAATGCTAAATTTAGCATAGTTAAGTAGTCTAAACGAGCATAACATTACAATTTAGAGCGACAAAAATCGCATCTGTTACTACCCTAATAAAAAAGTCTGGTGAGTAAATTGGTGAAACATAATTATATCAACATTCTTTTTTCCACAAAAAATAACATAGCATATCCTGTGGAATCAAAGCTCAGCTATCCTAATGTAATCCCCTAGTTATGCCCAGTTCCGCCGAATCGGGTTATTCAATATTTCCGACTGCTGCTGCTGCTGCAATGGCACGATATTTCACGTGCACGACCGCACGTACTTCGTGCAGATATACAAAACACTACACTGCCAAGAATTGCTCGCGTGACTCACGTCATCAGCGCAAGTTCGTATTGAAAAGCAATGTGTTTAGTGTATTAGAATTCGATTGCGATGCGAGCGAAGTGGTGCTGCAGTGGTGGTGCTGGTACCCGATACCCGAGTGTATTAACCCTTCCGAACAGTCGTCGTAAATATAGACATATATAGAACATGCGCCCATCAAAAAATATTGAACGCGTATCCATCGTCGTCATGATAAGAAATACTAATACACAGCACAATAATACGCTTCTCACATTTTGCGATGGCCGCGCCGACAGTCGACACCGAACTGCTGGCCGTCGACAAGCACGACTTCGATGCCATCCTGGCGGAGCCGATCAACCAGAAATGGGACCAAATACTCACGTCGCTCGATCGCTTCAACTACTTCTCCAACTGGACCGCTCCGCAGCGACAGGACTGCTGCACGCTGGCCAAGATTCAGCAGTTCGAGCCGCTGCAGACGATCTATGCGGAGGACACGGGCAAGCTGAATCCGGTGTTCTTTGTGCTGAGCGGCAGCTGCACGATACTGCAGTGTCTGAAGATGAATGTGAGTGAGTTTTTATTCTTGGAGAACGCAGTGAAGTAGTGAAATGAGCTGACATTTTTTTAAGGGATTTCTGCGGTCGAACTTTTTTGGTTCGATCAAATCTAATTGAATCTCACGTTTTACCCAAAGTAAAAGTTAAACCAAAGATCTGCCGCACCTTTTCACTGCGTTCTCGAACACGCAAGAATGTTGTATTTCAAACAGGAGTTGGAATAGCACAATTATAATATTGATAAACAAAAACGAAATTTTGCAGTACAAAACAATTCAACACAAGAAGCACTACCAGCTGCAAGAAATCGAACAGAACATACGCTCCAGATCACTGGAACTGATGAAGAAAATCAACAAGGCCGCTCACCAGAAACGCAAATCCATTGCATACCATCTCGAATCGCTGGCCGACATCGACGAAGACGAAGAACAGGATGAACATGCAGGTGAAACCCTTGAGGAAATGCAAGAGCGTCTGGCACGAGAACATCACTCGCTGGATTCGGTGGTGGTGGATGTGAAGTTGCCGGGATGCTACGGTTGGGTGAAGCAGCAGAATTTGGCTAGAGCAATGGAGACAAATAGTAAATCACCCGTTGGGGTGACTGGCGGGACGGTCGGAGATATGAGCAGCAAGAAGTCTTTGTTGGCGGGTCTCACTGGTGGACCCGATAAGGTACGTACACACAGTTTCCTCGCCTTTCGCTCTCTGTCTCTTTGGACCAAAGCGTTTTTGCCTTCTTTGTCGTTCTAGCTCCAAGAAGCCATCGAGTTCGTCGAGGTCGGCACCTTCACCTGCGGCTCCGTTTTCGGCCTGGGCGAGGAGATGCTGCATCGCACCATCGTCGCCAAGAACACCGTACAGTGTCTGCTCATTCCGCGCTACTGGCTGCTGGACAAGCAGCAGAACGTGGGCAACGTATGGCAGCGCATGCGCATGTGGCTGAACATGTCCGTTCCGTCGCGCCAGAAGATTTTCGACGACTTCATTGCGACCAACAACTGGGCCGAGTACCGGCGGGACGTGGTCGCCGAGGTGATGCAACGCACTGAGCTTGGCAGCACGAACGAGACGACCATGATGGATGTGCCGATAATATGCCGCATCGAGGAAGGCGTTTGATTTTGGTGTTTGCACGCGTTCGGTGATATTGTTTTTACGGACTTTTTTTATTAGAATGGTGTGTTGGGGCGATTAACCAAATATGCAGTGAAAGAAATACAAATTAATAACGTGAAGGGAATATTTTGAAGTTGATGTCAGGAGTATTATAGATTCCGAGATATTAGCCATATTTTATTGAGGCTGGCAAATTCGTGATTCTATTTTTTTTAAAAACGCATTTTTACCACGGTCATCGAACCGCACTATTTTAAAAGGGGCAAATCGTGTGTGTTTTAATATCTTTTGTTTAGATAGTTGCATGCAGGCGTTTTAGTTCTCCTGTGGGAGAGAGGAGAAGTGCGCGTACATACCACTATCTCTATTGAGTTATGCGTGGAAGTCTCAAATGAAAGGGGCAAATCGCGAGTCTTTGAATTACTTACGTTTAGATAGTTGCATGCAGGCGTTTTAGTTCTCCTGAGGGGGAGAGGAGAAGGGCGCGTATATTACTTTGTCTATTGAAATATGCGTGGAAGTCTCAAATGAAAAGGGGCAAATCGTGAGTTTTGGAATTACTTACGTTTTGATAATTGCATAAAGGCATAAAGGCATAGAGTATAGAGGCATGTCTTTAGAGGCGAAGAGTGAAGGACGTATGACCCGAAAAGTTGAACTTTAAACTATGTTTAATCTACTGTTTGCACGAATTAGCGTTACTACATACTACATGTACAAAGCAAGGTCAGTTTGGTTGGTGCGTTTACAAGAGTTGGTAGAAATTAGATTCACAGAATTCAAAATTGTGAGCGTTTTTTGTCAACATACGGAACACACACATTCGGCAATTATATACGCCATGCGAACAGTTATATGGCTTTTGAAATAACGTTTGGTTTTATTGCTTTAATGGAATATAGAATTTGAAATTTGAATAATTTTTTTATGTGGACAACTTCTTTGATTTATTTTTGTACACAAACTGTATTAGCTCCTTTCTACTTTATTTCCATAAAGTTTTGAATATATCATCCAACAAATGACCGTCTTTTTTTATGCAAAGAAAGATGCCCTTTTTAGTGTATTTCGCATCATATTTTCCAGCGTTCGGAAATTACTGAAAACGGCATTGCTCACATCTGTTACCAACAGGACGGAGCCACAGCACATACGACACGATTTCGATCTCACACGATTTGTCGCCGCCGGAATTCTTTTTGTAGGGTTATTTGAAGAGCATCGACAAGCCACAAACCATAGCTCAGCTAAAAGCCAATATTCGCCAGGAAATATCGCTTATTACCATCAAGACGCTATGTACGGTTTATATGTACTCTAAATTTCGGGTCGTATGTCTAGGAACAAAAATGTAACCAATAATTAATTTGCATCAATACAACGGTTGCAATATGAATATTGAAGAAGTTATCTATAATGCAACCAGCACTACAGTGACTTTCCAAATAAATTCAAATTATAATTATAAGAAACCTGTTTTGCCCACGAAAGGGAAATATAATCATTCTAGTGTTAATTGTAATTGTAATACACAAACCCATTTATTGAGAGAAATTATGATTTCAATCGCGATATTCTCCCAGCGCCGTCCTGCCGCTTGTCAGTTGATGAACATCAGTAGCAAAACACACTCACATCAAACAGCATGACGCCCGAGGAAATACGCGTAAATAATCATCAATTTGTTGTGTGCATTATTATTATTATCCTCCGATTGATCGCCCCCAACGGCCCATTCCGCAGCATGCTCGCGAGCAGCGCCGACGCGCCGCGATTCTGCGCTTCCGGCGGCTGGCCCGCATCGTGGCCATCAATCGCAGCTGGCTGTCGGAGATGGAGGGCCAGCTGGGCGACAATGCCAGGAAGAATGTGGCGCTGATCACGAAGCGCAAGGGCGTCAAGGGCATCCTGTCGCTGCAGGAGAAGCAGCTGATGAACACGCGCTGGGAGTATCGGACCGTCGAGGAAAAGAAGCGCAGCGTCATGCTGATGTGCACGCTGCGCTGTCTGGCCGGATATTCGATGGTATGTGTTGATGAGGGGAGACGACTGCGGAGTTGATCCAATTGCGGTCTTCATTGGTGAGACAAGTGACGGTCAGCACAGTCACGATTGCGCCCTATGGCTATGAGCAGTACATGATTTAAATATTGCTATACTTCTACTGGCTTCGGGTAGGAAGTGCGCGCCCGACTGGCCAAGGTGGCGAGGTTCTTGTACTTGAAACGGGGACGCACGATTCTGCGCGAGGGACATGAGGCTGAGACGCTCTACTTTGTTCTGGACGGTCAGATAACAGTTACGCGGAGAGTGTACAATAAGGTAAGAGAGTAATCGATGGTCCTAAAGACTTGGCTTGATATAGCATATTGAACATAAACAATGCGTGTAGCTTGACAAAGTCTGGGAGGAAGTTGAGATCGGGTTTCTCGGATCGGGCGACATGTTCGGTGAAGTGGCGTTGCTGCTGGACATAAAGCGAACGGCAACGGTTGTAACAACAGGTATGACGGCCACACAAAACATAACATATCTCGTTAGATTCGTGCAAGTTGGAACTAGGATCGTTCACTGTCGCTCATTGAAAAAACACGCCGTAAATACCAAATTCTCCTCCGTCTACAGTCGACACTGAACTGCTGTGCATCGACAAATGGGACTTCGCGGACACCCTCTACCCGCCCCTGAAACGCAGATGGACAAGAATTCAAACGGCTCTGAATCGATTCTCGTACTTCGAATGTCTGTCAGAGTTCCAGCGACAGGAATGCTTCACGGTGTCGCGAATTCAACAGTTCGATCCGCTCCAGTCGATCTACTCCGAAGATGTGGGCAATTTGAATCCGGTGTATTTTGTACTGAGCGGCACCTGCACAATTCTGCAATGTTTGAAAATGAACGTGAGTACGCGCACATGGCGCAATTTCGCAAATGTTTACACTGATTGTTATCCACCTCCTCTCTGGGCAGTACAAAGCGAACCAGAAAAACAAGCACTACGAACTAGAGAAAGTCGACCCGGGATTGCACACTAAATCGCAGGAATTCATCAGGAAACTTCACCAAGACGCACACAACATGCGCAAGAAGTTCGCATACGGACTGGAATCATTATCCGATTTCGAGGTTGATGCAAACGGGGTATTGAGAAAATCTATGAGACAGGAACCGACGCCACTCAATACCACCGAATATGTACGTACAGCAAATGATAATGATAATTTTGTATTGGCCATCGCCGCTCTTCACTCATAGACTGAAAACAGCTCTATTGTATTACAATAACCTCCCTCACGAAGCAACCTCAATCTTCTTCATCTTCCTATCGACCCAATGCATCTCCCCGCCTCGGCGCCTCCGCAGAAGCAAGACATCGAATTCGTCGAGGTCGGCACTCTGACCTGCGGCTCGGTGTTCGGCCTCGGCGAGGAAATGGAGCATCGCACCATCGTCGCCAAGAACACCGTTCAGTGTCTGCTCGTGCCGCGCTACTGGCTGTTCGACAAGCACCAGAACATTGGCAACCAGTGGAACCGCATTCTCAACTGGCTGAACATGTCGCTGCCATCGCGGCAGAAGATCTTCGAGGAGTTCCTGGCCACGCAGCGCTGGCTGCAGTACCGGCGCAAGGTCGTCCACGATGTGCTGCGCGAGAATCCGCGCGTGCGCACGCTGACGACGAACGTGCACGATGTGCCGCTGATCTGTCGCATCAACAAGGGCTTATGAGGGGATGGACGCGAGGTGGGCGCCGCTGGGTGGCGTCGCGCGCGTTTATTTTGGATTACATAATGTTCTTTATTTACGAACGAAGTATTCACATCGCCTCGCCGGGAGCGAGCGAGGTGTACGCGGTAGGTCGTAACACAATAAAAATAATGGCAAAAAAACGAACCAAATCATAAAATCAACGTGTCGCGTATAAATTACTAAGCATTTAGCGATGGTGGTGTGTGAGTGTTTGTGTGTGTGTGTGTGTGTGTGCATGTTCAGTTTATATACATTTGAGGTAACAGTGATAAAATTGTTTTAGTGCATATAAATGTGTACACGTGTGTGTGTGTGTGTGTGTGTGTTACGTTGTATATGTATAACATACGAGTGGACTATCAAGATTTCACACTAAATTTCAACCAACTACTATATAACAAATCACGACGCCTGCTCCTCAAAACTGCGGCCGTCCCAGAAACGACTGCGCATTCGGAATGCCATGGTTCAGCGCCAGCACCTTGGTGATGATGTTGAAGTCCTCCGTGTTGCCGCCACGACCGCCTCCACCGTTCAGTCCGGATTGTGCCAGGAACGACTGCAGATACCGATCGGACTGCTGCTGCTGCTGATCGACGTTGAACCCAAAGTTGCCGGTGCCCGTCTCCTGGCGGAAGTGACGCGTTCGCGGCGCAACCGCGATCGTCTCGATGGTCGGCGCGAACGCGGTTCCGACGGCCGACTGGATTTCCACACTGGCCGACGGAACGTTCTGGAACGGTTGGAAGGCGCGGCTGGACGGCAACTCCTGTACGGTGGACAGCTGGTGCAGCTGCTGGTGCTGCTGCTGCTGCTGGGCAGGCGCAAACGAAACGGACTGGAACTGCAGACCGGTCTGCTGGGCGGCCTGGAAGTCGACGGCACTCTTGGCCGGCAGGAGCTGTTGGGTGGCAATGCTGCCGAAAGCGACGCTCGGCACGATTTGCACTTGAGCTGGTCGCAGGAATTGATGCTGCTGCTGCACGTCTTGCTGTTGCTGGAAGACACGCTGCTGCTGCAGAGCGGGCAGTTGCTGAACGAACTGGTGCTGCTGTTGCTGCGCCTGTTGCTGCTGCTGCTGCTGCTGCACTTGCACATTGCTGTTAAACTGCTGGTGCTGCTGAACCGCTGGCGGTGCTTGCACAAACTGCTGCTGCTGCTGCTGCCGATGCTGCTCCACAAACTGCAGATGCTTCAGCTGGATATTCTTCCGGGCCTCCGCCGCCTCCTGCTGCTGCCTGTATGCTCGGATCTCGTGCTCGTACTGCTGCTGCCTCACCCTAAAGTCGTGCTCGATGCGCACGCGCTGCTCCAGCAGTGCCGACTGTTGGCGCTGAGCGGCATCGCGATCGAAGCTGAACTGCTGATCGCGGAACAGCGCCTCCTGCTGGCGCTGCTGCTGCTGCAGATAGGCGACCTGCTGCTCCAGCTGCAGGCGGCTCTGCGCCAGATCGAAGGCGTTGCTCGATGCAATCGGCGCCTGCTGCTGCTGCACGCGCTGCTGCTGGGCGGGCACGAAGCTGAGCAGCTGCTGCGCCTGCTGCTGGTGATCGATGTGGATGACGCCCGACGGTCGGCCCGACGCAAGATCCTGCTGGATGGTGAAGGCGGTGACGAGCGGCGCTTGCGAGATGCTGACTTCCTCGGCGCGTACGCGCTCGATGTTCTCGCCGTCGGCGTTGTGCGTGGGCGCCTCGGTGGTGGTGGTGGTCGTCGTTGTGGTGGTGGTCTTGAATTTGGTCGGTTTCTTCGTGGTGGTCGACGGAGAGGCGGCTGCGGCGGCAGGCTTCACGTCGCTCTCGGCACCGATCTCGTTGGCCGAGCCGGCGGCGACGCTGCGAGCGATTTGCACGTTGTCCGCCAGCAGCTCGCCGTCCTCGTCGTTCTGCTTGAGCGGATCGAGCTGCTGCTGCTTGCCATCGCCGACCGTGTTGTCGATGGCGCCGGCATCCGCTTCGTCGTCGTCGGTGACCTTGTTGTCGCTCAGCTGCTTGTCGGAGGCCTTGACGATGATCGTGCGAATTATCTCGTTGTCCGATTCGTTTTCGCCCGTGTTGTCAACGACATACGAGTGATATTGAACTGAGGGCAGCTGGTCTCGAGGTGCCGAGCTCGACGGAGTGACCTCATCGCCGCTGATCAGATCCTCCGCTGTCGTGGTGTTGGCATCGTCGGCGCTCGGTGCTTCGTCAGTGGACGACGACACTTCGGTGGTCTGGTCGGAATCGGCGTCAAAGTCGGAGTCGGAGTCGTCTTCGTCCAGTGGACTCAGGCTGCTGAGGGCCTCCAGCAGGGCTTTGCGCAGTGCCGGATCGAGGCGACTGACGACGGATTGTTCGGTTTTTTTGGCGGCCGGCGCCGGCAATGCCGAGCCAGAGACGGAGCAGGCCAGCAGGAGGGCGGAGGCCAGCAGACAGAGGGTGAGGCGACTGCTGAGCATGATGGCTGAATGGAAGAAAATGTGGGCTTTTCATTAGGACCGTTTGATCGTTTGAATCTTTTGAAAAAGTTCATAAATTATGCTTTGCCTAAATCTGAAACTATTTTTCAAAGCTCGTTTCACACATTTCAAAATTAAATTTCAACGTTTTTCAAATTCCAAATAATCTTGCTACGCGTTGTGAAGAAGTGTAGCATATAAGTACTTATTTTAGGGACGCTTCACGCTGTGGGGAAGGTCGAGTGTTCCTATTTGCAAATGCAATATTATTGGATACGAAATAAATATGCACGCGCGCTCATGTTAACGTTATCTGCGTACACGGCGAACATTAATTCGCGATGTCTGCGGTGCAAACGTGAGAGCGATGCGTCTGCATAACATGCGGTTTATGTTTATATGCATATAATAATGTAGCACATGCCACTCAAGCCGCACGAAACGCGTGTGATTATACAATCGCTTTGGGCACGATGAAAACCTGAAATGCAACCAACACACAACATGGCATCGTGCGCTCATCTTCTCTTCCGATCTTCCGCCAAGGTGCATGCACATCACGCATTTAGTAAACACGGACCCGCTTGTGCAGATGCAGTGTCGCGCCCAAAACCGCATGCGTTTGGATTTGGCATTCGCGCGCGCGCGTATGCTCTTCAGCCGCGATGCGCGCACACGCAGTGAAAGTTTTCGCCGAGTCAAATGACAGCCGCAGACTTGCATTGCGCGCTCAGCGTCCGCCTGCGCAATCCGCCAACAAGCGACGAGATGAGTTCGTTCATTTTACATGCATATTTTGTGCGGTACATCGCCCGGAATTTATTGTTATTATGTCGGTCGGTATACATAACATGTGCAGAGCGACCGCTAAACGTAATCGCGCGTAAGCCCCGTTGTTCGACTCGGCTCGGATCGATTTCATTATCGCCTTGCGGGTGCGCGCGCATCATGTGCCCGAAAATTGCGAACCGGATGAAATTGAAAGTCGCGGTTGTAATCGATTTCGTCGGCGCATCCGAACGCTAAACGCGCGCGCGAGCGAGCGTATATTTTGGTCGACAGGTTTGCGGTAAGCGGCGGCGGCGAGCTTGACACTGAATTGCCGTTGCGAATTGTGTGTGTAAGTACCACCCACTCACACGCACTGGAGTACGGTGTGAATTGGCAGCTTAAAAAACCACACACATTTGCGCTTTGTTGACGAGTGTGTGGTGGAGAAATCGCATACGGCAGCAGCAGCACCAGAAGCATATTTCAGCGATTGGTCGCGTCTCTATACAACATAATTGCGATGGTAATTTGTTTATGTGCATATTACACGCGCGCTTCTCGTCGAAGATGATGATGATCATGCTGTGTGTGTGAGTGTGATGTGCTGAGACTGAGCATATGCTCGGCTATGTTGGCTATGTTATGTAGTGTTTATGTGCGTACTCACTACTACTGTTGGAAAAATCATAATTGAACAAACGCCGCATGGTGGCGATTTGATTCATTACGTTTTCGAGATAGCAAAGGTTCGCATGCGCGTGCGCGCGCAGCAGCATAGCAGAAATCGACAATCGACACGCAGCACGCATAGTGCTTGTGCATGTGCAAGGTGATTTGCATGTTTCATTGAAAGTCGCATAGGAACAACACATAGCCGTGTGTTGTGTTATGCTGAGGGCGCGAATGGCATTCAAAGCGGTGGTTTATGCAACGCCGATACAATTCAAAGTGTTTCACATGTTTGCATTGCAATTGCGCCTTCAGCGATTGTTCGCCAGCTCTCAGCACTTGAGCCGCCGCCTCCGACGCGGCGACCACCGCGACGATGGTGCTCGGCACGATTGTCTCTCGACTCGACTCGAGAGTTCGTGAAACTCGGCGTCGTCGCTTGCCGCATGCCGCCCACCCGTCGTCGTCCACGCACGCTCTCGGGTCACGATTGTATGGGTTCATTTGCAGCCACAAGTCGAACACACAGAAATCGTTTGATATATGCGTGTGTGTGGTTTTCCTCATTGAAACAAACGCGTTGATGTGAGTGAATTGGTATCACATGAGACGACTGGGTCTGTATAAGATCATTATAACGATATCGTTATGCGATCGTACGTGTAATTGTATGTGAATTTCGTGGCTATTGTGTGTGCGCGACCTGCGAACAAGTTATGCTCATGTTTGTTGAGCGCACGCGTTGATCGCATTGCCACGATAGTGCCCTGTGTCAATATGTCACTATTGATTTCATTGAAATACTACACACATAGCTCTGCTGTGGAGTGCAGAGTCATGATCATCTGATCATCATCAATCAATCGGATGCTACACACACACGATTTTGGCCGGTGGCTAATTTGAATCGTTTTGTGTGTGAGTGATTAGAAACGCGGCACTGCACAAAAAACCGCGGTAATGATCGACGCGCTCGCGCGTGCGATTCAAACGACGCTAATTTCCACCAATAATCCGTATTATGCTTGGGATTAGTCGACGCGCGGCCGGCGTTCATTCGGCTTCGGAACAAGAGATAAGCGAGATCTTCGGCGCTAAAAAAACACGCGCCAAATGAGTGGCTGCTCGGTCGCTCGGCCGACGCTTGCGATTTTCATTGCCCCTCCGGGCACGACTCAAAAACGTGCACGCTAGCCAGGTGATTTATGCGATTTGCGCCTGCACATTTGACTAATGGCTCGCGGCGCACACTCGCGAACGTCGGACGCACCACGCACACACACACATACACATGGAACAAGTGTGCTCATTGATTCCGGATCGGATAGGATCGGCGGAAGGGTCGCAGCGAGATGCACGACGATGCGCTGTGTATCCCCATACAACTCATGCATGTTACATACAAATTGATCAATAACATCACCCGCGAGCCAGAGTTGAAAATTGGTCGCAGGTCGAATGGGTCGAATGGGTCAATAACTGTCGATTACAACGCGAATTTCCACATGCCATGGCCCGGTGATATTTCATGTTTTCAACACATTGCGCGCATTGCTGCATAGCACGCGTGGGCATCGACATTGTCCGATGGTTGAATTCTTGCACCAACACACACACGCACGTCAGAGCACATCACCAGTCAATCGAATGCCGAACATAACATTATCGCGGTCTTTTGTATTCGGCTGGTGCAAAGGACTGGCAGAAATACGGCATTTGTGTTTGGTGTGTGTGTGTGAACACGATTCGTACCGCGAACTCTCACACGCAACGTAGGAATGAAAAACGTCGGCGCACGCGTGATTAAATATGACCCGGAATTCGCCATTTAGACGTGTCTGACGGACACTTTGTTTCTCAAGCCTTGAACAGTGGAGTACTTCATAGCTGGGCATTAACACTTTCAGAATGGCTAGTGTCAAATTTATTAGTACACACAAGTTGTCAGGATTTGGGTCTTATTAGTCCATAGCTCATTATTTTGGAATATTAACGAAATCCTGCTTCTTTTACATGTTGTAGGAAAAGAAAGAGTCACACATAAATTGAAGTTATGCAGTTTTGTTCATCTAACATCATTCTATTGTATACTTTACAATTGTTGAAGATAAGTCTCACCCATTGGTTAACCGCGGCGAGAGAAGGCCGATTTTGCTATATATGGAGAAATTGTCGAACTAACCTTGGAGGGAATTTTTTCAAATTGTTTTCAATGGAAAATAGTTCTGCAAAATCTCATTATCTTTCGATTGATCACAGGCAAGACTTATAATTAAGATATTTTAGAATATTATAGAAGAATTTCATTTTTTGTGTGACTCTTACTTTTCATATGGAACGTAAAAGAAGCACTATTTCGTTTATGTTTCAAATTAATTAGTTGGACTAGTATTTAGAAATAGACATACAAATTACTTGACCACGTTAATGTAAACATTTCGAGTAGTTCGAGTTAAAAGAAAATCGCAGTAAAGATAGCTTCAAACCAATACCTCAATCGGTTCAAAACCAGCTCGATCGCAATAGAAAATTCCGGGTCATATATTCCAACATGATCACATACACAACGATGCACATACGCCACACAGTCATTCATTGGGCGCGCACACACACACATACTCTTCGCAAATGTCAAGAAACTCGAGGAACACAGACACATACACACACAGCATCGCCACGCGCACTCGGCTCGAAATGAGAAAGTTTTCGGGCCAAGAAGGTGTGCGCTCGCGCGGCTGTGTTTTGATAACATATTACTCTCGGACGACGACGACGACGACGACGACGACGATGATCATGTGTGTGCGCGCATGATGTGTATTGGCGCCCGCACTCATATCCGTAAGTATGCTGTAAAGTGTGTGTGCGGTGTGCGGTGTGCGTGCGTGCGTTCGCACACAGTTCATCGGGCGATCTTGGATCTTGCGCGGTTTGCGTGGGCTGCTGTTGGCAATGCTCACAACCAGACAACCGATGTGCCTGCTGCGATTTTGCGGTTCACGCCTGCGACGAAACAGTTAGGTAGTCGTCGTCGTCCAGCGAGGAGCGAAGACCAGCCAGCCAGCAAGCCAGAGTACGGGCGATTTGGGGGAGTGCCATCGACGATAGCGACGACTCGCTGGTTCAATTTATTACACCGAACACGCATCGATTACGCGCGGATCATGAGCCCGAGACGCCGCGTAGATCGCGTCGATCGGTTTCGCAATCGCACTCAGCCAGAGCACGCGCAGGTATATGCTGCTGCACACATGCGTTGAGTGTGTGGCGCTAATTGCGCTAACGCACGCCAAATGCCAAAGCATCGTCGTTTGGGAGAACGCGTATACAAATCGGTTTCGCGTGGGTTCAGAGCACGCGTCGTCGTCGGTCGTGTGTCGTGTCGTGAGCATGACCACATAATTACGATTATACACACAGCGAGCGTTTGTTCACACACATAGTAACACAGGCGCAGGGTGCGCAAATTAAATGGGTCTTTAATGAGACGCACACACACTCTGAGACGCACTCACGCAAGCACTCACTGAGGCGCTGCCAAGTACCCGAATCATCAAGCGTTGATCTCACGTATTCTCCACTACACTACACATAATCCGTATAATGACTTCATTGTGTAGGTGTTCCGCCAGCATACCGTGGTTCATTCAAAAGTAAATCGCGGTGGATTTGTCAGGCCAAAGGTGACAGGATTTTCACAGGCCCAAACACACAGATTCATGTTGAATCACTTCTAATTGATATGTCCATGCATAAAAATGTAGTAATCACACTTACCGATAATGTGATAAATTATCCGTTTGTTCAACTCGCGATGGTCGGTGGACTCGACGGCGATTTACTGCACACTGCTGCGCACTGTTTTGCGAATTTGTCTCACAATTTATGTTGCTGCACACACACAGCGCAGCGCAGAGAAATGGTCGTATTCGCGAGGAGCGAAGTCGAGCGGAGCGTGTGGAGAAAAACGCCTCCAACCGTGGCAGACAATCAACCGCAACTGGTGCTCGACGATTCGTGCAGCCGCCGCTGAAGTCACGTCGACGCTGCGCAGACGCGCGAACGCGCACGCTTGCGCGCGCAGACTTACCTTTTCACATGCGCGCGATAGTATAATGTGGTGTATGTTGAATATATGTTTTTGTATATTCGGTATACGATCGAGCCGATCGCGGCAAGTGGCGCGGCGGAGGGTTTGGTGGAGAGACGACGACGTTTTCCCATTCCGGCGTGCATGCGCGCAAATAGTTTACGACATACCTGCCGCTGCCGCATGCATAACATATACAACATAGATATAGTAATATGCACCGCATAGAACGGTTGACGTTAGAGGTGAGTCGCGCGCAGCGTGCGACGATGCGACACCGCTGCAGTCGCACACGTTTCGGGTGGCGTCGACGACCGACGACGCGACACACGACAAGTATCGCGCGAGTATTACGCGATTAATGCAGAGACGACAGAGGCGACAGCGAAACCGTCGTTGGCACTGCTGCTGCTGCTGCAACGAGCACACAAAGACCGAATATCACAACGCCAACGCAACAACATAGTCCAACATCATCAGCACATGAACCGCCAGCATGCGCGAGGGAAGTGCAGAAAGTTCAGCGCCTCAATCGCAAAATGTACCAACGAGTTTCCGCGGATAATTCGCTATCATGTTCGGGCCCCATTCAATCCGTCCTCTCCGCTAATAATAATGCACATATGAATGATGCCCACACGACAGCTTGCGCTTATATTTACGGCAGACGGCAGCATTGTCGCAGCATGTGCGGTTGCACACAGAGTAGACAGCATAAATGATGAGCCATCGTGCACAACAGCAGGTGACAGATAACAAGGATGTACATATCAGCATAGCGTAGTGAACAACTTGTTCGGCGATTACCCCGGTGAGCACGCAGGTAGTATGTGTTTGTGTACATGGGATCTGAGTTTAGTGAGATTTGCACGACGATCTCACCCGTGTAACTAGTGTATAAACACAATTCGCTATTATGTTTGGGCCTCATTCAAAATCTGTCCTCATGCTGTAAATAATGCACATATGAATGATGCTCACAGTATGCGCATATATTTGCGTGTTCATTGCACAGTATGCCCAGCAGAGCGGCATTATTGTTGCAGCATGTTTGGGTCGACGAAAATGAGTGCCATCGTGCAGAACAGGTGCATAACGATCAACATGTTTGGTGAACAGCGACTATGTGTGTACATTGAATTTATGCCTACGGCACGGCGAGGCGACAGCATGTCTACAGTGTCATCAAAATGCTGTTTTGCGATCGCTTGCTGGCGGTTAAGTCATGACGCGATATTACAGATATTGATGCGCGCCGCATCGATGCACCCAGTATTACGTTGTGGTCAAGCCCGTTTGCCGAGCCAAACCGCAACGTCTCAAGCGCCATTAGCACGCGTGCATTTTGTATCGCGGGTCACCATAATTGTATGACCCAATCACACCGCGTTACGAGGACCACCGCTAGCATTTAATTGCATCAGTAAAATGTCTATATAAATTAGTATCTTTTTCGTGCGGTGCGAGCACTTTGTCGATCATAAAGATCGGCGCGATCGACGCCGGGCACAAGTGAAAACGTCGGTCGTGCGCATTCCACGCACGGAACCGCAACAATAATTAACACACATGCTGAGAGCACGCGCACGACGGAGGTGCAGAAAAATGGACAAATGACCATGCGCATTTTTCTGTCGGTGGTTTTCTGTCGGCGTTATCAAACCGCTAAGAAGACACAGAGAGTCGCATTGACCTACACGAATTGTGGCTGTGTGGTTGCATCGCTTCTTCGTCTGGAGTCAATTCAGGCGATGATGACTAAATGATCACACGACGAGTTTGCGCATCTTTTCGGGTGAAAAAAGTGAAAGGCTGGCCTGCGGCATTGTGCGACCGTGCGCTCAAGTGAAGGCTTGCTGATGAGCTTTGATGACAACTCGCAGAAAATATTATCACGCAGATGAGTCTATTTTTATAATATGACATAATCTCGAACTTAATTCGGTAAATGGACATTTGATATAGATCTCGCGCACATTTAGCAAAGTTCACGCATTTAATTACAAGCGCACGCGATTAGTCTAGGCGCCCTTTCAACGTGCGTGCACGCATGCAGTCGTGTTACGATGCTCAAACATCGTAATAAAAATGCTAACGAGTTAACGAGACGCGTTCAACGCGAGCGCCGCACACACACACATCGTAAATCATATAGCAAACAATTCGCACCAGCAGAAAAATGAGGCTCATTAAAGTCGTGTTTATGTTGTTTTTTTGTTGTTCAGCTAATGCCAATAATAATGAGAACAAATTACCGACCAATTGCGATGACTGCGAACAATGCCGCGATTTATTATTGTGTTTGCGCGTACAATATGTCTGTGTGGTCCTTTTCACACATCGCAATCAATCGAATGCGTAATAATTTCGCTTTTTCTTATTTGCGCTCGGACTAAACAAAACGATGCGGAGAATTGGCAAAAACAATTCAATTTCGCCGGCATAGACAAGAAAATCAGCACACACTCGAGCGTCTCACACAAACCGGTGTTAAATGTGATTTTAATGTAAAACACAGTTCAACGGACACATGAATAATTCACACACGTTTATACTTAGGTTTTGGTGTGAGTGTGTGTGTGAGTGTGTGTGGTTGTGGTGTGAGTCTGTTGATCTTTGCTAAACCCAAATCGCTAAATCAAACAGATGACATACAAATCAGGCGTATGGCGTTGCGGTATGTGAGCGAGTAGTTATAATATGCAAATCGAACAGCAAATAAAAACACACATCACAGAGAGACCGTATCACTTTCGCGCGGATGCGTGTCGATGATATGTGCACATGTGTGTGCGTGTGTTATGCGCCCAACCTTAAATTCATTCAAGCATCTGTGGCCGCGCTTGGAGATAAAACTTTCTTTGATCGCGCGCAGATTATGCGTACACGTTTTGTTTCGGCGTGTTGTTTTATCGCTTCAGTTGCAGTGGTGCTTTATGGTTATTTTCTAATCATCGTCTGCTCTCTGCTCTGTCTGATGGAATCATAATAATGTCCGTGGTAGTGTATTTAAGGGTGTCGTGCAACCGTTTTAGATTTTTCGTAATTTTCTGAATGTTTGAAATCCCCTTTATACGGGATTTTACCTTTTATTCCAAAGGATATAAATATTGGCCAAATAAATCTCTTATGATAAACGTTATATTTTCAATGCAAATGTAATAGTGTCTGAAATCAAAACTCATTATAATTGCAAGTGTCTTACGTATGCCTAGTACCCTCAACTCAGCCAACCTGTATGCTTCGCCGATCGCCTCGTTTAGGGGCCTAACTAACCTGACTGTTCGTTCGCTCTGAAAGGGCAATCACGCCCAGTTTATGCAATCGTACGCACGCGCACAACGATGCTTTCAAGTTAAAGGTCAGCATCGACACTGCAACGCAACTACGCATGAACTATGTTCACGCACGCACATTAATTCCAGACACACACGCATGTTGTCTGCCATCGCCAACACGCATCGATGTGTCGATGCGCTCAGGCTCTGACTCTGGCAATGGGCAAACATATCCGCATGTCCTGGCTGCGCACGCAGGCGGCAAGTCAACATTCCGCTTTTCACCCCTCTTAGTAGAGGCAGAGCACGTGTGCGTGTCTCGGCACTCAACGTGAGCTGGCGTGTGTGTGTGTGTGTAGAGTGGTGGCATGCCGCCACTAAAACAAACTTCTTGCATCGCAACGGCGACGACGTCGGCAACGACAGCAAAACTTCGCCAACACTCCGTTTGCACGCGCATAGCAGCAGCAGCAGCAGCAATGTAGGTAGCAGCAACTAGCAACGCGCTCTATTTGCGCAAATGTTTACACACTGATTTAGAACGAAAACTTTGTTGCCGCTCAAAGCGAGCGGCCCGGTGAGTTCCGCAACATAAATATATAGAACAAGCGCACACAATCCTTTGTTACGGCGTATATGGCATATATATTTACGCACGTGTGCAAATTTATATGCCGCCTGGAAGCCCATCCAACGACAACGCCGCATCCGCAAGTGTATATAAAAGGGTTCGCGTGCCTGCGCGCACACTGCACAGACAACGTTCGCGCATCGATCGACTGCGACGACTGCGCGAATTCCAGTAACAACTGGTGCTTGGCACAAAGGCAGGGCAGCCCCACATTGCGCTGCCGAGGAGCAGCAGCGGTCGGAATATTTCCGACCATTTGCCGTTCGAACGTCGAACGTGTCGGCGGTTTCGGCTCGCCGTTTGTCCCGTCGTGCGCAACGATCTCTTTGCTGCGCAGTTCACCTCAGTTCAGTTGGGCCCAACTGCCCAACCGTTTCCGCATCGATTTTCACCCACATTCCATCACACATCCATCCCCAACGTGATGGTCCGCACCAGCGCTCGGACGACATCGGCATGAGCAACTTCTGTCACGATGACTACGATCATCCGTTGCTGTGGTGCGACGGCAAGCGGCGCATGGTCGAGCGGCAGGACGCGCGCCAGGCGCAGCTGCTGCTGAGGCAGCAGAAGGAGGCGGAGCGCAGCCAGCGCGTGGTCGAGCAGCGCGAAGTAAGTCGAACGACATCGAACGACGTCGAACGACGGCGACATGCGACGATATGATAAATTATCGTGCAGTCGTTAATCACTCGACGGGGTCGCGCGGCAGCGCATCATTAGCATATTGCACATAATGTTGCGATGATGCGTCCGAATTGCGAAAAAATTTGGTTGCCCGAGGGCGTGCGCTTCTCAATGCCGATGCTCATTTATTGGCAAGGCCCCGATGTTTAGCGGAATAACTTATTCACTGGCCCGAGGAACCGAATTGATGATACCTTGGTGATTCAAAATTCGTTCACCATTATTGAACTAGATGTTCAAAAGCTCTTTCCTGAATCAAATAAATCGTCCTTTATTGCTGAGGTTTCTTAATAAAATACATTCAATCCCACTTGGTTTGCAACAAGAAATAGGTTTATGTTTATCTAGTTATTCAACGTCAAAGTTACTAATGCTATCATTTGTTGGTCATTATGCGGAATCTGACCATTGTCAATTGCCCACAAAAAGTAGGCCTACTACTGAATGTTGAAAATATGGAAATGCTTTCACTTGGTTCTAACACGCGCATAAATATATGACTTAACAGCAAATAAATGTTCGATGCAATTTTTGTAAAGATATTTTTCACGAATTTGTATTATATGGCCTGTTCTCCAAGCATATTCGAGGCCGTTGGAACATGGAACATACATTTTCACATTCCTAAACATACGGGCTAAATTTATTTATTGTCACAACCAAATGTATTGCGCCAGGTTGTGCTCGTTGCACGCGAGCGCGGCCCCAAGGTAACGCAACCGCCGCGCGATGTTCACAGTTTGTTATGCGCGCGCACACGACACACGACACAATCATGTCGTTCAGTAGCACGCGAATCTATCAATAGAGTCGCACGATACAATAATATCGCGGATCGTCGATGTCATTCCGATATGCAATAAAACTTCGTCGATTTCCACATATCGCAGTATCGTGACATGACGCTGAAGCACTGTCCTTGGGGTAAACCCGGTGCCGGAGCACCGGGCGAGCAGACGCGGCGCGGCAACATTCTGCAGCTGGGCCTATTTCCGGCAACCGGAAACGTGAGTTAGCAATAGAACTTGGATCGCAGACCATGAGGGAGCACTCTCATTCATTTTCTAAATCGAATTACGAAGATAAAAAATAGACAATCAAATTTTATGATAAAAAACAGTTATCTAGTGTTGAATTTGTTTAAAATTGTTCATCATTCGTTGCCAGGTAACCGCACCACCTTAATTCAAATAAGAAAGTCTTTTCTATTTTTAGTTCCTGTCTTATTGAATCCAGGCATTTGAATCGTGTATTTTAGTTTGTTATCATAATAACACTGTGTGTTCTGTGTTCCATTCAATAAAATACCAACACTTACCTGCTTGACTCACTGTTCCTGTACAGGATTTCCGCTCATACTCATCCGTTCCTAATATCGGCAAACTGACCAGCCGGCAGATGTCCAGAGTGTACTCGGTGCAACCGGGCACAACAGCACCCAGCACAAATCCGGCCGCAGATCCGTCGGATCACCAGCACCAGCGACGCATGTCCAAACTGAATGTAGTGTTGCTGGTATACCAACGGAACAGACCACGTCTAATCCATGTCACTCTGTCCCTTCTCCAACCCGCCAGCAACAAACCAGCCCCTGGGGCCGACCCGGACCGGGCGGCCATCCGTGGCGCCAACCGCAGCACGTCGGCCAATCGTTCGCCAAGTCGATGGGCTGGACGGACAAGCAGACGCTGCAGCAGATCGATCCGGAGCGCTCGCCGAACAAGTGTGGAGCGACCGATTCTTCGTCCGGCAAACCGGCGCCATTCTTGCCTCCGATGAAGTGCTGCTGTTCGAAGTGCTGCTGCAATTGCGGGCTGCTGTTCCGCGACCAGCATGGCAAGGAGCAGACGCAGCAGGCGCAGCAGCAGCAGCACCTCCAGCAGCAGCAGCATCGCGCGGCGAAGCCTCGTAAGATTAGCCAGCCCGGAAATGGGGGCGTTGAGCTGGTGCCGCTTCTGGCGCGCCGGCGGGCCAAGCAACAGGCTTTCGCCCTGAACACCACGGACGTCACCAAAATGCCGTCGACGCCCGCTAAGTAAGAGTCACACACGCAGAGTCCCCATACCCGAGAGAGAAATGGAAGAGAGTCGAGAGTTCCATCACCACAAACAAAATCAGCACCCCATCACAAGTGGCAGAGGTGCACCATGATTCAGTTATTCTTACACAGTTAGTGTGCAAATTAGTCGGTTTTCAATTCTATTGCTTTCTGTGTGACAAGAAACTATCATTCTGTACAAATCGAAAACAAATTTCACCTGCACCCCGTTTCCGAGAGCACCTCCTCCTCCTTGAACATTTTTGCCAGTCTATCCGATGACTAATTCACAATGTATTCCGCCGCCCAGATTTGGCGACGATTCGCAAGCCCATCTGCTGGACGATCTGTGCCGCCAGATGGGTCAGAAGCAGCATCGCGACCAGCTGCAGCGCGACGCCGAAACGGTGTCGAGCCGTCGGCACTTCCAGACGCTCGATTCGCTGTGGGGCCGACCCGGTCACGGAGCGCCGCGCGCCATCAAGAACAAGCTCAATCTGAATGCGTTGCTGTACAAGCAACCGATGCAGATCGTCGATCAGGAGTTGTAAATATGTATGCTGGAGAGATAAGAGTGTGCGGAGTGGTGGTCGAGAATATGTGTGGCATTCTCCTCTGGCCTATATCGACGGGTATAGGTGAGTGAGATGTGCTGCAATTGATTCTGTGCTGTATTGTATTAAAATAAATGAATTATACGCAACATGTGAAATGCACATATTTTGAATGTGTATAATCAGTTGTAGAAATGCGATAGCATAGTAAATTGTACGTTATTTTGTTGTGTCAGGAATTGGAGGCACGACTAATGATTACCATATAAGAATATCATGTTGAGTGAATGCTGTGTTACCGTTCGCAATTCCACAAGACGTTGTTTGCCAATTCAAATTGTGTAACACTCTACATATCATACGAGACAACAGCGTATAATATATTTCATGCGTCTGCGACCTGCGACAAATTTTGCGTTTATGTGACCGCCGTCGGTCGCTGTCGCGTCTGTCAACTCATATTTCAGTCAATGCACCGACACCATTATTTTGAAGCTTTGCGGCTCTCGCAACACCGCCCGCAGCCCCTATTATCCAATTGACACAATGAACTGGTTGCGATAATGCGTTGTTGTTCAGTCGCTGTATACATATTCGTCAATTCACTATTCAAACAAGCCGCGCGCACCCAAACTACTGGCATGACCGTTACAAATTGACGCGCGTATCTAAAACCGTGCATAAAAAAGACATTCTATTTGTGCTCAGCTGTACAAAGCACGCTTTGATACCCACAATTATTCAATTCGATTCAATACGAGCACATTGCATTTATTACGATTCCGCCGCCTCCACATCGCCATCTAATACCAGACCCACCCGACAGCAAGGATGACAAACACCGCTGCGCACGCCACAATCGCGAGCCGATCGATTGCGGTCGCCAACAGCAGCCAATAGTTGCGACCACGTTGGCCACCCTTCGCCTCATCCGAACCTGTTCCCGCTTGCAGACCATCGCTATCCAAACCGCGCTTCGACGCGCTGCGAATGATGTGCTGCTGATCCTCGCCCGAGTGCACGACGCCGTCCAGACCGCTGACGCCATCGCCACCGCTCTGCATCTCGTGCGGGCATCCGGCAGACGGGTCCAGATCGGCAGCGCGAGACGAGTGCAATTGCAACACTTTACCCGGAAAGCCGTCCAGAACCGTGCGCAGCCAGCGTGGCGCCGGTCGCGACTGGCGCTGGCGGGCGATGCTCAGCACCAGCACTGAGAGGATGACGGAGACGGCGCTCAGGCACAGGGCGCTGGTGAAGAAGATAACTGCGCAGGATATGATGAGGACATTGGAAATGGGTGTTAAAAATCTACAAGAAAAATCGAACGGTTTTTGATAAACAGAAATCTAAAGCAACTACGGAACCTCGAGGAAAACGATCAGTTTGTTATGTGCTCCTCGTTTTGAATTAGAATAGAACCGCTTGACCAATCGCTATTTCGAAACTCTATTTACTACTGCCTAAGTGAAAGATTGTTTTCGAAACTAGCATATTTTCATGGTTTAAAGATGTTTTTTTCTGGTCTCAATCTTACTTGGGCCTTGGGCATAATCGAGCCGTTCTATGATCATAGTCTCTCTGTAAATGAAGAGTAGCAGAGCTCCACGTTTGAAGTATAAGTCCCCACATACTCACCCACATACGGCGTCTGCATCGCACCCGTCGACGGCAAGCGCGCAGCAAACCACACCATCAGCCCCACCGCCACCAGCACATTCACCCCATTCAGCACAATCTTCTCCGCCGACGCTGTCGCCGGCAACCAAAACGCCGCCAGCCCCAGCAAAATCACCACCAGCACCGCCCCGACCACCACAGGCCTGTCAATCTCCGCACGCCTCGCCACCTGGAACTTGAACGTCACATCCACATACGGCTCCGGGCAGCACGGATAGTACTGGATATTCCGATCGACCTTCGTGTGCACCAGCTGCCACCGGTTGTTCGTCGTCACCAGCTGCACGCTGAGCGTGTCCACCAGCAGCGACAGATCATTGTCGCTGTACGTCCAAGAGCCGATCTTCAGATCGCACCGGTGCTCATCGAAGGGCCAGCGCAGCAGATCCACCGAGCAGTATGCGACCAGCTGCGTCGGCGGCACCCACAGCACGGTGCCATTCGGCCAGACCAGCGCCTGCGTGTGCCCGAAGGCGTCGCTGCGATGGCCGGTCGCGCTGTTGTACAGCTGCAGATCGGGCAGCCAGATCTCGCGGTCGCTGACGTGGAAGACGCTGGTGTTGCCGTAATCGGCCGGGTTCCAGCGCATCTTGCGGTCGCCCCACTGCATTTTGATGTAGCCGTTGGCGGTGAAGGTGGCCGAGGCCACGTCCACGTCCATGTGCATGATGGTGAGGCCGAGTTTGACCTCGGTGCGCTCGGTGGGCTTGCTCAGAGGGTCGTAGGCGGTGATGAGGTCGGCGCGGAGCCGGTCGGTCCAGGTGTCGTTCCAGGTGTGCCGACGTTGAGTGGCGGCGGTCGGTCCGGTTGGTCCGGCGGCGGCGGCTTGGACGAGCGGCGAGGCCGTGTCAGAGGCAGAGGCCACGGCAACGGCGGCCATCAGCAGCGCCAGCGCGATGATCGGACGTTGCATTTTGGTTTTCAGTGGTTTGCACGATTTTTTTCGACACCAAGTTAGAATGCGCCGAGCTCAGCTCGACGAGGAGAACTGTTCCGAACGCGACCAGCGTTCGTGGTCAACTGATGCCGAGAGTGCGCCGAGTCGGCGGGTGTTCTAGCGAGCGAGTGCATGCACGGCACAATATATAAGCCGTCGGGCGGCGAGACGATTGCGACCAATTGTCCGACGAGAACGAAGCAGCAATTCATTGCGGGAATTATTCGGACTTTGGAGCAGCAGTGTCGTTATTTTTAGGACACATTGAACTTGGACTTGGAGAAATATCAAATATCATCCACGTACGTGATCAAGTGCGTTGATTACCGTAGTTATGAGTGAAGTTTCATGAAATATGCTCTCGACCCATTTAGATCAATTCGCAAACAATTCCGCAAGATGTTTACATAGCACTTGTTAGATCTACTTATTAGATAGAATAAATATGCAAAGTGTCGACGAACTGTGTTGCTATTTATAGACAAGATAGATGATCATCATACGTACTACAATTTGCGCGTCCCATTTTTAATCAATAAAGTAGGTTTGTCGTAGTTCGAACACTTGATCAGAATAAGTTTAATAACATGAATTTTAAATTCTAGTAGTGATGACAAACTGTTGCTATTTATCCGGTTATTGCCGTACGGAATATTCGAAAATAACCGACTGTCTTAACGATCACTGTACGAAAAATACGTTATACAAATGTGGAACATGAATGCTACCACGAACTATTCCGAAACCCTACAACCGTTACATACTTTAGTGTACTTGAGTCTCGAGTACTCGAGTAATCATGTACTTCTATACGAGGGGCGAATCAATCCGGAAATCGGTGTACACTTCTTCGGAAATAATGAGGAAATCACGGAAATCATGTGGATATTTCTGGGAATCTGTAGAAATTTCCGGATATCTTAGCCAATAAAAATGTACGGTAATCTATTGAAATTCTCGAGAAAAAAATCTCTGGAAATCTTCGTAAACCTCTGAAAAGCTAGGGAAATGTTGGGAAATCGATGGACAAATTCCGGATATCGGTGCACCTCGAACAAGAGTGATTTGCCCCTCAACAAAAGCTTTCGACCTTTCGAATTTTCGAATGTCCAAAAATACCTGCGCCACTTTGTTATGATTATTGTTGTTGCCGTCCAAACACAAACAACGACGCGCATCGCGACGACTTTCGTTTCATTCGCACTTTCGCGCACCTGTGTGCGTGTCCTCAAACATCAAACACTCTACGCTTGCATTTCTTATCAATCTCCAACACGCCACAGCTGCCCGCGACTGTGCAAACATTTCGTCGCGTCACATCCGGGGCACTCGACGCAATCGCGTCGCCCGCCACAATGAACGCGTCACCCGATCCGCCGTCGCTGCCCGCCGCCGTGCAGCCCACCGCCCAGTTCGCCCTCTACGCCGCCCTGCAGACGATGAAACGCCGCTGTCACGCTCTGCAGCAGCGCCTCACCTCCGTCGAGGAGGAGAACCTGCAGCTGCGCCAGCGCACCATTCCGCCACCGTCGACCATGGCGGCAGCATCTCCTGCTCGGCGCCCGCCGGGCGTCTCCGCCTCATCCTCCGGCAGTGCGGCCGATCGCGACCAGCTCGTCTACGACCTGCAGCTGCAGGTGCAACAGTTGGCACAGGCCCGTCAGCTGGCCACCGATCGGCTGCAGATGATCGGCTCCGAGAATCGCGGGCTCTGGGCGCGCCTGTCGCAGCTGACCAAATCGGACGCCGCCGCTTCGTCGCACCATCAGCTGGACGACACGCTGCTCGACTCCGATCAACCGGCGATGCTGCTGGCCTCCAGCGGCGCCGCTGGCGGCACAGCCGCCAACACCAGTCCCAATCAGCAGAATCTGATCCGCTCGAAGACGTTCACGCAGAACGCCCCGAATCCGGCGTTGCGCGTCCGCATGGGCGGCGCTCCGGCGGCGTCGGCCGCCGTGCCGCTGGCGCTGGCCACCTCGGCCGCCTCGTCGGCGGACGTCAGCCTGGAGGAGATCTCGCTGCAGCTGAACGATTTCCTGGTGGACAAGACGGCCGTCGGCACTGATGAGAGCGCTGCCGATGCCAAGGCGCTGACGTTGGCCGGCGGAGAGGATGGAGAGGCGGCCGATTCGTTTGGGTTTGGGTTCCTGAGCACGGATGATTTGGGTTTGTCGTCGGCCAGGGCGGACGGGACGGTGGCGGCTGCCGATTTGCCAGCGGAGATGCGCCGATGCGCCGAGGCGATGGTGGAGATTCGCAAGGAGGTGCTGTGCCAGCAGAGCGACATCAAGGTGGCGCTGAGCGGACTGCGGCAGCGCAGATGTGAGTGTGGACAGGGTTATTAGAAGTATATTGTCGTAAGTCCAATGAATAGAGTTAAATCAAATTTTCACATTGGTTCGTTGGTTCATCACTTGGAGCGAACCGTCCGATCTACTCATTAACAATATTTTGTTGAATATTGACTTATGGTTAGCCAAGGCTACAGGACTACAGGAATACATTTCGTATTCATGTTCATTGACCACATATACAGGGTGGTCCCTTCACGACTAATTTTTGGAATCATCGTTTTTTCCGACAAAGGCTGACTTAAAACCAAACAAATACGAAGTTAAGACTTTTTATGAGCAAATCACAGTGAATGGTCTTAATTGTAAAAGTTGGATTCTATTCCAAATGTGGATTTGCTGTACTCGATTGAAAACATGGACAAAACATTATCATAAATTATGTTGAGTTGAAATGTTGTTTTAGGC
>JANTBZ010042761.1:0-12165 GCA_024741255.1 Exechia fusca
GCAGAGCACTTGCAGAGTTTTTAAAGGTCCTAAAAAAGGTAAAAGGGTCTAAAAATAGTGGAAATATGGGGGAATGGCAAAAAAAGGTCTAAAAAAGGGCTTATAGATGACAAAAGGGCTTAACGTCTAACAAAGGGCAAAAAGGGGAAAAGGGGATAAAAAGTATAGTTCATAATCGTAGTCACAAATGTTCTGTAGGATAAACAGGAAAAAGGGATTTTCCCTTAACATTTGTTATGATACGGCTTCTGATGTTATTATATTGACTAAGGGTTTTGGTGAATAAGAGTTTTTTCACACTAAATCGAAATGAACGTACTAAATATGGAGCAAGAACACAACGATTGATGGCAGTCCGACTTGTGTTTTCTAATTCATAGCAGCACTAACCGGTCCTACGAACTTCGTCACTCCAATTCGGCCATTATAAAAGTAGAGATGACCTTCTCGAATCAAACGCTCTTGAAATGCATGCATGCGTTACTATTTAGTCAACCGTTAGCGTTTTTATTGTTGATCTTTGTTTTTTTTATTATACACAAATAATATACTTCATGTCATTCACTTATCTGCTAGCTTTGATGCATATCGTGCGAATGTTTATCCTTTCACAATTTCCGCCGACCCTGGTTCAAATTTAAAATGTCCTGCTCCGTCTTTTTCTAATTCACTTGACTTCGAAAATAAAACTCAAAGAATCACAAGGATTGGACGATGTTTAGGCTACATTATTCGTGGTCAACATTTTAAATATTATAGATTGGTAGTGGAGTTGAAACAAATAATTACGGCTAAAAGAAAAAACACCTAAAAAATTAGAAATAATGAAAGAAATGCAACGTGAGTTTAACGTTTATCGTTAATTACAAAACTACTACTATTACTTTCGAATATAAAATAATAAGATATACAAAATACATAAATACATCTCACAGGATCTCGGGACCGATCAAATTTTCCGACTTAGGGAGGTTTTTCTGTAAAATTAATAAATAATTGATTTATTTCACGAATTCCACTTCGCGCTTATAACGACACCTGCTAAAAATCGTGCCAGACTTTCTGAACATCCTCATACATGCGCACCCGCCACTTGCCACCCAACCAAACTCATACACCCCACAAACCACCCACAAACCACCCCAAATACTCACAGCGATGCCGCCTTATCCTGACTCGTGTACGTATCGTCATTCGCATCGTAGAAATCATCCTCGCCCTCCGAACTCGAGTACGACGTCTCCGGCACTCCGAACGCTGTCGCACCCGCTCCCGCTCCCGCTCCGGCACCCACCGCACAAACACCACCAGCCGTACCGCCCTTCTCGGTGCACTCAGCCCCATAAACGATGCCCGTGCGCGCCGCCGGAATGCCGGGTGGCATCAGCTCCAGATCGTGGCCGGCCAGAGCGGCTGCATTCTGCGACGGCTTCATGTGCAGGCCGCCGGCGCCGCCCGGTCCGTGGTAGATGCCGTTCACCGGATGGGCGGTGTTCTTGGCGATCTGCAGCAGCACAATCGAGTGCTTGATCGAGTCGAGCATGGCGTTGGCGTTGTCCAGGATGCGGCGGTTGGGGGAATTGGTGTCCGCCGATACGGGATCATTGTTGCTAGAGCCAGAAGTGTCATTTGTCAGCGGAACCGTCGCCGCTGCAGCTGCCGACGCCGCTGCCGGCGGTGGCGTCGCTTGTGCGGCGATTTTCTTCTCGATTTTGGTCGTCTGATCGATCATCAGCTGCAGATAGGCATCCGCCTCGCTCACTCGCTTGTCCAGGGTCTGCAGGTAATCGGGTCGCTTTGTTGGCTCGCTGTTGCCCACAGCCGCGGCGGCGCTACCAGCCGCACCGGCCCCAGCCACCGCCGCTCCGCCGTAGGCGCTGCTGTACGTATCGGGGATGCCGCGAATGCGGCTGGCGTGCCGCAGTATCGTGTCCTCGAGCCGGCGCACCCATTTCTCGCGCTCATCGGCGTCTACGGCCTGAAAGTGGAATGTCTTGTGGTCGACGGTGATGGTGAACGTGTTGACGTCCTGGTCGTCGATGCCGATGACGGCGCCCTTGAGGCGGACGCAGCCGCGGCGCACGCCTTTGACCATTTTCTCCTTGGACTGCTCGGTCGGTCGATTGGCGCATGGCAGGCGGCGAATGGAACGGAAATGAATGGTGCAATGTTAATATTTGAGTGGATCGTCGGTGTTCTAGGTTGTAGCCACTTCAACACAGCCTGGTGAGAGAGAAGGACAGGCCCGTAGCTCCCAAAGCCTGATTGGCCATTAGGGGCAGTGGGCACACAAAATGGAAACAGAGTAAATTCGCGAAAAACGCGTCGGTCGATAAAGAAGAATCGAATCAGTTTACAGATACAATAACGTTTCTCCTGCCCCTTTTTTTTAATATTCCACATGTCCGTAATAAAATAACAAACACAAGAATTACGAACAAATCTATTTATGGGCCCATGTGAAAAAATACAGAGTCAATTTGTCACTTGAATTGGGGATTTTGACGGTTTCTCGGTATCAGTGTAAACATCTTTTTCGGTTAACACCTATAACCCAGCTTAATTTTCGCTGTTTAATCGCCTCGGCCCACATATGTTTTCCGTTTTTTATTGCATATGTGTTAACCAAAATAATCTCAACCTCAACCCAACATAATGTTCACGTTACTCAATGCATCACAAACAAAATATCATCATCGAATTATTTGTATCATATGTTCCGACGATCTGATGCGTCCTTAAGTGCACGGTGTTGTCAAGCGTGCCCTCCAAGTAGCTATGTTGCCCACCATATTGTAAAGCGGTACGTTACGTGTAAAATTATTTGTGATTGATTAACTCGAACAAGGAATTAAAACAAGGAATTAAAAATGATAATGCTGTAGAATTGTAATAGTTTTCAACTGATTGATTAAGTTTTATTCCTTGAACTCGGCATTCGGTTTGTCATATGAAAAGTCTTAATGATGTGTTTTGTAAGTTAAGATTGTATTTGTGTGAAGTTTGGCCGTCCGAACTGCCCCTTATGAATCGAATCCTGGCTACGGGCCTGGAAAGAGAGACTGACTAATGCAAATATGTGCTGTACTTGAGAGTGACGACTGTTGACACCTGTCTCAGCATCGCCGCAATGACGAATTGGCTTTAATTGAAACGGCACTCGTTTGGTGTTTGTCAGATATGTTTAGATACACAGAGAGCGAGTTGTGCGGCGTCTATTAGCTATGCAAAGTGCACCAGCAAAACTATTGGAAGAAATGCAAATACAGATGTACTACATGGTTCATTAGGTCCCGAGAAAATTGATGGAAACTCTTTTTGTTCCTCTACATAGTCTCCTTCAAGGCCGATTGCCAACATCCTGCGATCTTTAAATATCACGATCACCTTCAGAAAGTAATTCTCGCAAACCCTTGCCAAAACCTCTTTTGTTGCGATTTATACTGCCTCATTCTTTCCCTGGGGACACCATTTCGAATTTGGAAATTAATTATAGTCACTGAGGGCCAAATACAGATAAAAACGTGAATGAGATCGCAATTAATAGCTCAATTCATCGATTTGGTCGATTGTGAGTTTTTGCGTTTTTGCGGCACCCTCTACGGAGAAGAACACGCATGCCTAAAATCGCATGCAAGATAAGTCCGAACATTTTTTTTTCATATCATTAGAGTATCAGGATTCTCAAGCTTAATAACTTTTCGGTTTCCGAAATTATTTCTTAGACTTACTGATGTTTTCGTCAGTAAATGACACACTCATCGTCTTTGGTGCCCATACGGCCAATACTTATTTTAAGAAAACAATTTCGAATTTTGTTTTCGGCAGGAGAAGAACCTGGATCACACGTAATAAAACATGTTTTGGCTCCAGCTGAATTTTTTCCCAAACAAAACATTGCTACACCAAGAAACGAAATTCCTTCGTCTCCATCTTATCGTATATGTTGAACCGCGTGTTAAAATAAACGGCATAACTTTAAAACTATTAGATGAAATGTCATGAACATTTTACATTCCTAATTCAAATGTTGGCTTATCCCGAAAATGTTATCGATTCGAGACTGCTGGCAGCAGAACACCGATTTTCCCGGGACATAATGAACCATGTAGTAATAAACTGGTGTCTCTGGTCGATAGCGTCGGCATTTAAATACAATAAGCTGGCAGAATTTATGTCTCAACGAATTAATTTGTTCTCTTGAGTTCATACGCTCTGCATTTGCACACATCAAACGCAATAATGCCGCATCTTGCATGCATGCATACCAGCAAAATTGATAAATAGTTTCTTAAATAGTTCTCTGTTGTCATGGCTTAATTGCATCACAGACAAGGGTAACAGGTAATTCACATGCGTGAGTGCTTTCGTCGTCGAGATGCGCAGCGAGGCGGAAGAGACACACACACACACGAGCGCACACGTGGGGACTTTCGATCTGTGACGCGACGACGCGCGCGAGGGTTCGAGATGCGCCGTTCAGTTTGGCAGTGTGCTTTGGATCGTCTCGACGAGCGCACTTGCGAACTATCACTGCGGGTGTTTTTGTGTGTGTTTTGTGTGCTCGACGGATTTACGCGATCTGACGTAGTATTTATTTTTTGCAGTGAACTCTAACTACTAGAACAACAAACGAAAATGGTGTGGCTGGAGGCGCATACGGGTGAGATCTATGTCATATAAGAGTAATTCTAAATAAACTGATTGTCGTTTATTTATTGCAGATAGCCGGGCCATCAACTTGCCATTTCTGGCTAGTCCTGTACCTGGATTAGCATATCTAAGCGCATACATGGCAGCGATCTACTTGGGCAAACGGTTTGCATAGCGAATAAATTTAATACACTGCTGAACCTGAATAACATTTCCAAACTTTTGAATCCAGGTTCATGCGAAATCGCCAAGCCTACGATCTGAAATGGATTATCGCCGGATACAACGTTCTGCAAGTCTTTCTGTGCCTCGTGATCCTCAACTATGTACGTATATTTTAATGCCCATTTATGCAATGTGTGAAAATGCGATAGTAGAGTGGGTAGCGTCGGGTTTTGGAATCACAAATCGTGGTTCGAACCCCCGAAAACGACACCTCAAATTTATCAAACGCGTCGCCAAAACAGAGAACTGTGTAATGATATGAGTAATAGTCCGATTGATATGCACAAACAAAACTTGTTCTCAGAAGAGCAGAGTGTAAAAAAAACACAGACCACTCTGCCCGTGTGCGAGCAGACACAGTTATCACAGACAGTAAAGTTGAGTGCTGCTAGTAAATATTGTAAATGTTTTAGTGAAACTTCCCTGTTGATATACTGGTTCCTATCAACAGTATAACGTGTAAAAGCTTCGTATTTCAAATACAACCGCCCAGCCTTAATGAAGTACAATGGATGTAGATGATGATAACATTGTACGCCGAGATTAAGTTCTGTCCTCCTTCCCTTCCACGCGTAGGCCTACAAAGGCGGCTTCACAACGCGCTGGATTTACACGTGCGTGCGACCCGATCCCAGCCGATCGGCCGCCGCCATGTCCATCGTCCGCGGCAGCTATTACACGTGGCTGCTGAAGGGCGTCGAGCTGATCGAGACGGTGATTTTTGTGCTGCGCAAAAAGGACAATCAGGTGTCCGTGCTGCACGTGTACCATCACATTGCGACGTTCGTGCTGACGTGGTTTTTTGCGCGATCGGTGGCAGGTGAGGTTCAGAGTGCGCGGTTTTAGACAGACAGATGACAGATTGCTATGCACAAAAACATATTGTTCTCAAAGAGCAGAGTGAAAAAACACCGATCAATCTGCCAGTGTGCAAGCAGACACTTAAATGTTGGTTTGACAGTTATCACTCTTTCTGAGAAGTTGAGCGCTGATCTCGTTCTAGTAAATTCTGCCTGAGTTTTCTGAGAATTCTGTTTGAGTAAAACTGTCATGTTGATATACTATCTAGATACTAGTGCCTATAGATGATGATGATGATCTCTTCGATTCCATTCCAGGCGGCATGCTCAGCTTCTCCGTCGTGCTCAACTCGTACGTGCACATCCTGATGTACACGTACTACACTCTGTCGCTGCTCGGCGCCGCCTGGCAGCGACGCCTCCAGTGGCTGAAGCGCTGCATCACGACGGTGCAAATCGCGCAGTTCCTGGTGCTGCTGTTCAACGGAACCGTTGCCGGTCTGCCGGGCTGCGAGGCGCCCAAGTGGTTCCTCTATCCGTACATGATCAACTTGCTGGTGCTTTTGGTGTTGTTCACGCGATTCTATGTGCGGAGTTATTCGACGAGATCGCGGCCAACAGCTGAGCAGAAGAGAGCTCGGTAGAGATTGAGCAATGCGGGTACATTTTAAGTGTGTAATTTGTGTTAGTGAATATAATGTGGAGATATATTTTCTCAGACGAAAAACGCGTTCGATAATGATATACACAACGACGCGGACCTGTCAGCGCAAACACAAACCGCACACAGGTTCTCCCCGCCGCACGGTCGTCGTCACGATTATTTCGACGACTCATGACGACAATGTGCAACAGAAGATTGGAATGACCATAGTTTCCGCTCTGTGCACAATCAATCTGGGAGTGAATGGGTTGGGTGTGCTGTTATATTTGTTTGTTGGCCTCATTGTGGTGTGACGACGACGACGACCCCTATCATTATCATATCGTGAACAAATAAAGGGGAGATGCAAAGACAACCGCTGGATAGTTTGAAAAAGATTGATGCAATATATAGAGTAGATGCCCCTGCAATCGGACACTCGCTAAATTACAAAATATGGAAGGAATGGTCCGATTTTGATGTTCTTTGGAACATGGGTTAATATTTCGATTCACGCTTATGCTCAAAATTTGTAACTTCTAAATTTCAATAGCTATAGCTGATTTTGTAAAAGTGACATTTTCGCTAACTATTTTTTTGTTTTTGTACACGACGTGGTTTCGGAACAAATCTGATGAATAGGGAAGCAAGATAAAGGCAACATTTATTGTTGATCATAGTCATCTTTCAGCCAGCCAAACAAATTTTATATCCGTACTGTCATTCATCATCATTCTTCCATTCTACCCCACTGAAGGGACATTGGGTAAACATACAGTCTCGGTCCAGGACCGTCACCGGACTCGGTTTTGTGCCAAGGCACCAAGCTCCAACCATGTCTTTCAATGTGCCTTGGCTTCCGCGATGACGGTCCTTTTCCACGTCATCTTGGGCCCGCCAACTTTTCGACTACCTTCTGGTCTCCAGTAGAAGGCTTGCCGAGAGTTGTTGTTGCTGTCGCGTCGGAAAGTATGGCCGACCCATCCCCACTTGCGCTTTTTGATTTAATACTGTTGATACTGTCATTAGTTTGGTAGATATTGCCTGTATTGTAACTCGTAGTTTGACAAATCCTCACATATGGTGAAGAAGGAATTTTAAGTCATATTAAAGCACTGATTTCTAATAGTTGAAGGGCCGCTGGAGCCAAAACATGTCTTGAGATATGGTTTTCTGAGGTCTGCCCTAGCCGAATTTAGATATGGAAATTTTGTTAACTATTCTGTACCTTCCATTTGGGCACCAAAGACGATGCGCGCACTGAGCGCCTAAATTTGGCAGTGCCTGACGAAAACATCAATGAGTCCACCAAATAATTTCGGAATTAGGAAAGGATGGAATCTGAAGACTGCTAATACCTTGAGGTTATATAACAAAAAAAACACATATCGTGCATACGTTTTTGGGCATGCGAGAGCACTTTGCGGAGAGAGCGCCGCAAAAAAGCAAAAACTCACAATCTACAATCGACCTAATCGACCAAAACGCCTTAATAAATCAATTGGGCTATGAATTGTGGTCCCATTTATGGTTTTATTCGTATTTGGCCCTAAGCGACTATTTTGTATTTCCGAAATGAAAATGGTGACCCCATGTGAAGAATGAGGCAGCATAAATCGAGAGAAAGAGCATTTTGCAAGGGTTAGCGATAAATATTTTTTAAGGTGACCAAGATGTTGTAGGACCGCTTCTTTAAGGCTATCGAACTAAGATTTAACTATGTAGAAGATTGCAAAGTGTTAATCTAAAATGTTGATCCTTCCATATTTCTCCTGATATTTATCAGGAAATTTAGTGCCCAACACGAATATTATTCAGATTTTTCGTAATGTTATGTTTTATTGATATACTTGAGTTTTATTTTAGTTGAGTTAAGTTGAGTTACACATTCTTCATACAAGCTTCGAATATCAAGAGATTTTGTACTGAATTTAACCATTATTTGCTCATCTCGTAAATAGCGATAACTTTTGAAGATTTATTCCTGAAATAAAACGATGCTCTACAAACTTGAAGAACGAGACATGATCTAGTTACGATAATTGTATGGTTTTCTAAATATTTCGAATATCGAATAAATGTTCTGAGTTATAGGAAAATCGCTTGGAAAATACCACCTGAACGGGTGTTCTTCGAAGTCTCCGATTGCAGGGGCATCTACTCTACTATGATCCAGGGGGTTAACAGAGCTTATAATTTCGAATTGGCGACTTGCAAATAACACGAAATGTCAATTAGAATCAATATTAATGACAAATACTTAGCCAAATCATTTTATTTAAATTTCAACTATTTTAGAGGGGGTTTCCATGCATTTAGCACCTTTGCACCGTTGCGAATTAATTTGATTCATTCATAAAAACCATTCCGATCATTACGATAGCATCTACGCTAAAAACAATACGAACAATCGGAGGTGTCAATTATGCAGCTAATTGCCAGTAGCTGCGTAACTGCAACGCTTAAGGTTCAATAAACGTATTGTTTACTCATTCGGAATCGATTACCGTCCGCGAGCAATGCCGTCGATCATAAAATTAACCCATTTGTTTGGCGATCGTCATCGCTCGATCGTCCAGCTGGATCGCGCCGATCGAAGGCCAGATTACTTGCGTTGCGACTGTGCGCCCGACCATCTCGTGTCGTGACAGACACACACACACAAAATGGAGCTGTTCGGCGCTCAATCGGTGTTCGTGCAATATGGAGGTAACGTTAGCCGTGCAAAAGGACGAGGATATTCAGATTCTGTATGGTTTTCTCCTCTGTTCTAGACCCGCGAGTGCTCGAGTATCCGATGATGACGTCGCCCATTTGGATCCTAAGCGTGCTGGCGCTGTATTTTCTCATCGTCTACCGATGGGGACCGGCTTACATGGCCGAACGGCAGCCGTTCAACATCAAATGGATTCTGGCACTGTACAACCTGTTCCAGGTGGTCGCCTGCGCGTTTCTGATCCAGCGAGTAAGTCAATTTCTTGGGAATTGTAAGCAGATGGATTTTTATACCAAAACCGTGCACACAGATCCTCACCACCGAAGTGGAGACGCTCGCCTTCTGGCGATGCACTCCGCACGACGCTGATCAGTCCCCGAAATCGCGCGCCCTCCTCGACTACATGTACCTCACATTCATGCTGAAGCTCGTCGAACTCGTCGAGACGCTGTTCTTTGTGATGCGCAAAAAGTACTCGCAAATCAGTCGCCTGCACGTCTACCATCACGTGAGCACCGTCGCCCTGTCGTGGGTGATGGTCAAGTTCCTCGGCGGCGGCATGATTCTGTTCTCGGTGGTGCTGAACTCGTGCGTGCACATCCTGATGTACGGCTACTATTTTGCGGCGCTGTTCGGGCCGCAGATGCAGCGGCGCCTCGAACCGGTGAAGCGACGCATCACGCTGGTGCAGATGGTGCAGTTCTGCCTGATTGTGGCGCAGTGCTCGCTCGGCCTGTACAACGAGTGCAATGTGCCGCGCGTGCTGGTGTACATCTACATACCGAATGTGCTGTTCATTTTCTACATGTTCTACAAGTTCTTCCAGCGGGCGTACACGAAGAAAGTGACGCCGACGACGGACAAGGTCGCTTCTGGTGACGATAAGACGGAATAAATCACGGCGACAAATCTGAGCGGTAGTTGTACACAGTCGCGAGAATTGGATATTTACGAGCACCAGTCACGACGAGTGTATTAGTGCCGCATTGGATGACTAGATATAAAATATAGTAATAGCTGTTGCAGAGCTTCGGGGCAAAGTAAAGCACCCTGGCACAGCACGATATGGCGGCTAAGTAGGTATAATGCGAGCCAGGGGAGCTGTTTGCGCGTGATATCACTTTCGTACGAATTGCGAATCGCGAGCTGGTGCTAAGCACTGTTGTGCTGCTTTGTGCTTGTCGTGTGTTCTGCTCTGCGTACTAAAAGTTTGTACCATCAATAATAATAAAAATCTACATAATTACTGAACGAATGTGCTGTCATCGAACTTGACTCTGAATACGGTTTATCTATTTATTCACATATGTTTTGGTACAAAATGTGATATGAAAAAATACTTTGAAATATTAACTTGATCGTAACGATCATTCGGCTTTATTACTCAACACAAGCTATAAGTAAGAAAAATGTTCACGTATTAGGTGTACAACCTTATGCCCGCCGTTTTTGTATATGAGTCTCTAGCGCTCGTTCTGATTGATGCAAATTGATAAAAATCGGTATAAAGTAGGCTTGGGTATCTGTCAACATAATGGCATCAAAACATAGGTCCTTATCAGTTTGCATGACGATCTTATTCTCCATTGAACATTTCCGCGTTCGAGCAAAATTGGAGTCATTCGCGGGAAGTCATGCCTTACTTCTATTAATCAAAGACCAGTAAGGCTGAATCTCATCGATGCGCTCAAAAACATACGCCGAGGCTGCTCTTGATGTGTATTATAAACAAGGGTCTAAAAAAGTACGTTTTAGGGCAATAAAATAGTGGCTACAAACAGTGAAAAAAAGCCATGATTTGGTTCTTCTTACAATTATCGCACTCAGCACATCATTTGCTTGGACAAAGCTGTTGCTGTTACGCATTACATGATTTGAACATTTTCAGAAAAATTAGAAAACATGTTTTGACATTATTTTGTACGAACTTATTTTTTTCTACTACAAATGAACTTACTTAAAAGGGCAAAGAAGGGTCTAAAAATAGTGAAAATAAGGAAAAAAGGTGAAAAAGGCCTAAAAAATAGTGAAAATAAGGAAAAAAAGGTGAAAAAGGTTTAAAAAAAGGAAATTATTCTAAAAACAGCCTAACGTCCAAAAATGGGCAAAATGGGAAAAGAGGATAAAAAGTAAGGTTCATTTCAATCGTACGGAAACGTGAAGCATAATCGTGGTTACAAATGTTCTGTAGGATGACCAGGAAAAAAAGGGATTTACCCTTAACTTCCGGGCCTTGGTCATGACGAACGTTTAGTAAGAAACAAGAACACAAGTCGCATAGTCCATAATATCTGCCGCCCGCTGACCAACTGGCGCACGGGCTGTGAATCGAGCAGCGACAGAAAGGTGCGACTCTTTGCCTCTTTGCACCCATCCGGAAATCAAATTTGTAGGCGCCGACACTTTGTCGTCGTCGTCGTCGTCCACGACCGGTGTCTGTCATTGACGTCGTCGGGGTGTTGGAATTTGGCATTCATCAAAGCACACTGTCGTCTTTGTTGCGAAAACAATGTAATTCAGTTGCATGTGGAGTTCTTTGCAGGATGATGATGTTAAAAGGCGAGGACAATAAGAATCGAGAAACGAGACAGATATAATGAGATTATTTATATTTTATTCGCTATTAGAATAGACACTAAACTGAATAAAATGTGCAGTATATGGACTCACTATTCCAAAGATAAAAAGAATATGACACTGCAAAACCGTGTGAAATAGAGGTGAACAATTTCAATTCTATCGAAAAGCGAGAGCATCTAAATTTGGTATACAGCACCAAATTTCAATCCTCAAATCAACGATGGAAACAAATGAATAACATAACAGTCGAGATGGAAAATTCGTCTCGTTTGAAAGAAGGACACATCTTTCTGATAAAATTATTTGTGAATAATTAAGATTGAGCAATTGAAGGACGATATTACTTAATTTGACATCGATAGGGCTTTTGGTTCGTTCTATATTTAAATTTGTTTGAAGCAACTTGTGTTATTGCGAAGAAATGTATGTATATCGGCGTATTTCGTGTTCTTGTAAAAAGATGTTTTCAAATGGAAAAATTGCGACAAGGGCCAAAAAATGAACGTATAAAGTTATTTCGGTTTCTCCCCAGCCGAAAAAAATATTCT
>JANTBZ010042772.1:0-12162 GCA_024741255.1 Exechia fusca
GTTGTTGTTGTCTAAATTGGATATTATGGAGCATAATATTTAGTAGTAACATAATTTAGAAAAAATAATTTAGTGTTAAGTCCGCATCATAGAGTAAAGTGTACATAAACCAACGAAACGTGTGCGTAAATCATTGTGTCTATTTCTCTGCACACCAGTGTACATAACTTTTCTTGACACGATTATGCGTCTCGTTTCCGTACGATTCAAATGAACGCTACTTCATTTTACATTTCACCCTTTTTGCCCTATTCTTCGATTTAAGGCCCCTTTTCCCTATTTTATCTTTCATAAATTTTCCAAAATATTTTAATTGATTCTACTGAAAATATACAAAACACGTAATACGACAAAGAATTTTTTTCTCGAAATATCATTAAAAAATCATGGTTTTCAAACCTTTTTTCAATAATTTTAACCACTGTTTCAGGGCCCTAGAACAATATTTAAATACTCCTAAGTTCCGGGCCTTGATTATGATATGATCTAGGTAGGGACGAAACTGAACAAAAATTAAAGTCTAAGTTTAATATTTTAGTTGATGAGCAATTGAAAAGTCTATCCATATAGTAGAGTACGACGGCATGATATTTGCATAGGGGCAATTATTGCACCCTTCATTATTTTCTTCAATAACGAAGATATTCTGCTGCATTTTTTATATTATGTGTCTTTTATCATGAATAAAGACTCTGATCGTCTATGACCTCATATACGAAAGTTATAGCCCTATATGTGATTTTGATGCTTTCCTTACGATAATTCATCTTCAATCAATTCGTTGGGAATAACATACGAAAAATGATAATAAATATCGAATGATTGACTTACAAGCTGAATTTACCAGTGAATTTTCATATGTTTGTGTTTTAACGATAGTATGACAATCCATAGAGTAATGGAGGTAATTCCTCAACAGTTACATGAGGGGCAATTCTTGCAGGGCTGCACCATATTTTACCCATATCACTTTTTAAACAAAAGATCATTCAAATATGTTGTTGAACAGCCTAGAAGATAGTGTGAACAATTTTATCCGCGTTAAGCATTACTTAGACATCCATCTGTAGTGTTAGTACGATTTCAAGTATGTAGAATTGTATGAAGAATTGGCGCACACGCCAGTTATTATTCCTTAGTTTCTTTCGATTTTATTCGTTCGAAGGAACATAAATAAGGCAAATATGTTTTTCCGACTTACAATTTTACAGTTTTGACTAAAATAGACAAGGGTGATTACCCCGCACTTTTTACAAACGTCGAAAAAACATGCCCTCGGATTTTGGCTAATAGCTCCGTGAATTGAGTTTTCACATGATAAGAATGTTCAGCATAATCTTAGCCTTATAAATTGTCTTTCAATTGAATGTTTTCGTTTTGAAATCGGACGCAAATTACGACCGCGGGAGCTCTTCGCGCTTACTATGCAGAAAATACACCGTCGTACTCTACTCATAGACGTCACTAAAGCATACAGAAGGCAGCTGACGAGTTTTCCACCTATACGAATGCAATACATTTATGGCAAGAGAATGGAGTGGCTAGAAGCAGAGTTCCGTTCCTCGAATCCACCTATGCAAATTGCAGAAACGTTTGTACTTTGTGCGCATGGGCAAATTTGCATGTTCGCTTAGGTGGTCGTAGGTTGTGCGTGTGTGTTTGTGTGTATAAATACTCAACTAAACACACACAACATTGCCACTGACATGCGCACACGAAGTGCTCCGCAAATCTCCGTGCGCATACTCTATACTATTTTACTCGCATGCGCATGCGACTTCTTCTTTCCGCTCATCCCTCGGAAGCTGCCCGCCCAAACTATCGTACCCGTTCTGATAAACTGGGCCTGCTAGGACGCATAAGTCTCCGCCAGTTAACTGTAATTCAATGTTGAGCACACTCATACTCACATACGCGCGTACACGGTCTCAGATGTGCGGAGATGATATTGAGCAAAAGTTATGCGTGCAAACACGCGTGCTAGCCAGCGTGTGATTAGGGCAGAGATTTGTGTTGCAAACACACGCAGCCATTCACCCAACATAGTAAATTCACTATGAAATACTCGTGTTGTGAAACAGCGTCGACTTTTCCGAACATTTCGTGTATTGAGATAGAAGCTAAAGATATGAACTTTGTCCGCCGTACACGCACCGAAAACAATAATTTCTCGAAGAGGTTGTGTCACAACAATGTCGTCATATATGGATTGTGGATTTTCGTAATAGAAAATATAACCATATCGGATTGGAGACGACTGAATTATTACTGTACAGGGTGGTCATTTTAGAACTAACTCTTTGGAGATTCCACTGTATCCGTAGAATTATTATCTATCGAGTGATGATTATGAGCATTATAATTCTTGATAAATAAATAATAGTACCAGATTCAACACTGGTACTATCTATTCAAATGGTTTGTGATTCTTATATTGGAATATAATCAATTTGAAAGTTGATAATAATATTTGTCTCCCAATAAATCATACATCTAGCATAGACCAATCCACATGGAACTTGAAATTGTCCGTATGTCGTATGTCTGAAGTTTATACCGGAAATTCGAGCATGTTTGCTTCCGCAAAGTTGACCGTGTGTGTCGTCGTCGCGCTTGATGATCAGTCGGTTAGATCAAAAGTTGTGCAATATAACGATTCAATGGAATATAAAAACTCCAATATCAATAACCATTCAGTTGCGCACCCAGTTCGCCCGTAATAATGCGACAAACACGACAGACAAACTTATGCTAGTGCGCGCTCGCTTGAGGGCGTTCGAGGCGCGTAAATCGTGTGCAGTCGCCTGGGCGCGCAGACAAAGTTGGACTGGATATGTGTGTTTGGCCGAGAATGATAAGATATGTGTGTGTGTGTGAGTGTGTATGTTCGTACTTGTGTGTACTTGTGTTTGTGTAGGACAAAATAAAATCCGTAGTGAAAATTGTAATACCAATCACATACACATACTGCATAAACGAATCTCTTTCAAACATAACCAGATCTCTCTTACACATATTTATTTAAAGAGTGTTTGGCGGCTGTATTAAGAATACAAAGCATTTACGGTTTATTTTAGCTGTAGATAGGCTCCAGTATTTCAACAGATCGAAAAACTGCTATGTCTCGAATGTTAAACTCAACGGATGCAAATGACATTTTTGTTTGAATTGAAGAGTTATGTATATTAATTTTCAGTAATTAACAAACTAACTATAAAATAATATTGTCAAACATAACCACTACACAAACACATCACGTCCACAGTAGAAAGACGAAACAACCACAGCCTCCAGCGGGTTTGTATTCCCATTTATTCGTAGTATTGATGCATCATAAACGGCCAAAAGTGTTGATGAAAATCTGAACAAGATTGAATATGGGTTGTGTCTTGTAAATGTACGATAAGAACAATGTTGGATATGAATACGTGTATGTGTGAATTTTATGTCGTGTTACTTCTCATACGAGAAGTAACACGACGTTTCCTCCATATATCTCGATTCCTGTAAATGTTGAACAACTCAACTGCTGTGTCCACTAACTAAACCCATGAAGCTAATATGTCCATCACTAAACTAAAGCTAATCCATTCATCTCGGAGCCAACGCATATGTTAGAACGTAATTATCAACATGCATTGAACTCTCTGCCGCTGACAGTGTAGAACATTGATTACGAACGTGTGGTTCACGTGCTGGCCCCTGTCGTCATCTACGTCGACACTGTGGTATGCATATCGGATGCGATTCCAATTAATTTGGTCAGCAATGTCTGGCTGAATTCGCACGAACTCGAAACGTGTGAGTGTGAGAGTGCGTGTGTGCTTGTCTTAGCTGGACGACGATCGTAACATGTTTGAATGTTGGATGTGAACGAACGCAAGACAGTTGAGAATGATTCGTATGCTCTAGGTTGTTTGTGTATTATATCTGGGAGCGTTGTCCATATCTCATATTGTCACTACAGTGGGACAGTATGTATTGCAGATAAGTGTGCATTATATTTTTTGAAACGTAATGGAATATGAAATGCAACATGACAACATTCATGCAACCAAATCAATGGATCATTGGATTACAACGGGAAGTCATCTGTCGATAATAAATCCACGCTGATGGATATTTAATTTACGATCTTCATCTGCGTGGCATTATTATGTGTGTGAGGCTGGTTTTAGGTACATGATGATGATGGGTTTATTGAGATCGGTGGAGTAGTGTATATATGTATATTATATTGTGTAATATTGGCATTTATATACCATAATATTTTCTGGTTTTAACATTCGACAAAAATATGTTCTTGATTGTGCTACGTTTGTTTTATGTTGACTAAGAAACATCGATCGAAAAACACTAATACTCGTTATACGGCATCGACCTGCTTGAAAGAGTTTTCCGACAAGAAATAATAATAATCAAAGAAACACAACTTGTACCTTGTAACGTAGTTCATAATGGGGTCTCCAAGAGATGATAAAATTGATAAATGACTTTACTTCTCTCTAAAATATCCGATGCAGTGGAATTTGTAGAATTTCGGATTCAACAGATGATAATAATGAGATCGACTAAAAGTTCGATGTGTCTGATGTGCCCGATCTTGTTTTCAATCATAAATAATTTCATTCGGGATATCTTGGCCTCGATAAATTCTCAAATTATAATTCCAATGTACGATGCATGGACCTAAATATTATCTGACTTAATATGGGTGTTGATTGCTCAAAAACTCTTCCCCTGCACATCCTGCAGCCGCTTCTTCCGACTATCCCGCCGCCTCAGCCGCTCATTCCGCTCCCTGCTCCGTCTCCGCTCCGCCGACGGACAGATCGCGTCCGGCGAACTGTCCACCTTCTTCAGCACAATGCGGAACGTGAACGTGTGCTTCGGCGACGCCGAGGCCGCCCGCCTCGGAGACGGCGGCTCGAACTCGCTGCCGCTCGTTCCGCCACTTCCGCCCGGCCACAGGAAGTTCTGTCCACCACCGCCACCGCCGCCGCCGCCCAGCTGCAACTGATGACTTGCTCGCTCGGCTGCTCCGCCAGCTGCCCGTCCCGGTCGCGGCTCGAAGATCGACGAGCACCGCTGATCCGTGCACAAGAACCCTCGTCCGCTCGTCGCCGACACGGCCGCCTCGCTACCCGGCGCCACCGGCGGCCGCATCAGCAGCGGGAAATGCTTGCGCGGCGCCTTCATCTCCGCCGCAGCCGCTCCACCAGTGCGCTGGTGCGCATGGATCGGCTCGAAGCCGCTCGACTCGTAGCTGTCACGCGAACTGTAATTCGAGGACGTCTGCGCCGACAGCGGACTGCGCGCCCGATTCGGCGCCGAGTGGTGCGTCTTCATGGTGGCCAGCGACAGCGCCGGCGAGGTTCCCTCGCGCCTGGCCGGCTCCGATGCCTGACGGCGGCCGCCACGCAGCAAACTGCCCAGATGGCCACCGATCGACGTCGAACCGGCAGCCGGACTCGCACCCGAAGCCGCAGGTCCCTGGTAGTCGAAGTGCGTTTCCAGCGAGGACTTGCGACCGGGCTGCTGCTCGGAGCGCAGCCGCTGGAACGTCTCCGCGTCGACCATCTCGATAGAGGACTTGCGCAGTTGCTCCGCGATTGGCGAGCGCTCCGTGTCAATGCTACCGCGCTGATGCTGATGCTGCTGCTGCTGCTGCTGCTGGTGCTGCAGATCGAGATCGATGATCTCGAAGCTCGAGGTCTGGTCGTCGTAGCTGGTCGACTGGTAGCGCGAGATGTCGAAGCTGGTGTGACTGGAGGAGGGGTAGCGCGACTCGAAGCTGCTCTCGCGATTTCGATCGGTGTCGACCAGCTCGAAGCTGTCGCCGCCCGAATCCAAGCGATTGAGTGTCATCAGTTCGGCGTCGGTGTCGGTACACGGACTGGTTCCGCGCATATGCTCCAGATAGGGCGATCGGGGCGGGTCGAAAGAGGAGCGCCGCGACGGCGGCATGATCTCGAAGGTCGGGCACTGGATGGTGGCGGTCGCAGTCGCAGTGGCGCCCGCCGAGGTGGGCGACTGCGAGCCGCCGAGCAGATTGCCAAAGGTCGTCAACGACGAAGCGGCGTTCGATGGGGATTCGCTGCCGGTGACCAGGTGGCGCAGCTGCAGTTTCAGCGCATCGATCTGGGCGTCGGCGGAGGTGCTGCTGGAGTCCGGTGGTTGATGCTGGAATTGTTGTTGATGTTGATGCACTGTCGCCACTGAGGCCGCCATTGCCTTGGGCAACGGACTGCTCGGACTGTCCGTTTCGAACGTCTCCTCGCGAATCTGGTCATGTTTGATGTACGTATCGCCGACCTTGTCGAAGCGCACATTCTCCAGCTCGAATTGCGGCACGGCGCCCGACTGGCAGCTGCTATCGTGCGCCTCGCCCGACTTTGCCGCTCTCGTCACCGAGTCACTGCTCTCCAGGTCGCTGCACTCGTCACCGCTTGACTTCTTCGCACCGCTGTCCGCTGGCGGTGCCGGTGGCGGCTGTCCTGCTCTGCGCAAGCGCAACGACATCTTCGAGTTCAGCAGCTTGAACGACAACTTCGGTTCGAAGCCCGCATCGGAGAGCTGCTTGGTGACCGCCGATTTGCCCGCCCGGCTCGAGGCTGCCGGCGACGTGGAGAACGTGCTCTGCCGCAGCAGCGGCGTACTGGAGCCGGCGTCCGCCCGCGAGAAGGCGGCCGCAAAGCGACCGGTTCGCGAGGACGCGGCGCTCGTGGTGGGCGTCGGCTGACTCGTCTGGCTGTTCGACGTCGTCGCTGCCGGCGTCGCTGCCGGCGACGTGACCAACGGAGCAATCGTTCCGATAATGTTCGTGACCTTCTTCGACGGCTTGCGTACGAACGCCAACAGATCTCGCATTACACTGCGCTGCTCCTTGCGCGGCTCAGCCGCACCTCCGCTCGCCTCTGGCGGCGTTTTAGCCACCGCAGCCGCCGCCGCCGTCGAGACCACCGAATCCTTCGCCGACAACTCCAAACTCCGCTCGACCATCGCATACGTTTCGCTCGGATTCGACACCGTAATCGGCGGTATCTGCAACTGCATGCCCGCCAGCATCTGCCCGCTCGGACCGCCACGACCACCACGCTCCACCATCTCGAACGGATCGCCCGCCCCGCCCATCGGAATGCACGTGATGGTTCCGTGCGCATAGCCCATCGCCGTATGATGCCCGTCCAGATCGCTGCCACTGCTGGTGCCCACCGCCATGTGATGGCGCGTCGTCGTCTCCGCTCGCCTGCCCTCCTCGATGTCGTCCAGGAAGCCGAGCGGACTGCGCCGGTCCTGCACGTGCACCGTCGACGTCGTCGGACTGCGGCTGCGCTCGGCGGCCTCGAACAGGCCGGAGCCGCCGCCGCCGCCGCCGCCGCCAGCAGACGCCACCGGGGACCGGCGACCCTGCGAGCTGAAGCTCTGGTTGGAACGACGCTCGGCAAACAGCGACGTTGGACTGCGGCGCTCTGATGCCGCTCCGTTGCCGCCGCTGCCGAACGCACCGCCGGCCGCGTAGGACTCGCCCGGACTGCGCGGACTCAGCATCGGGCTGCGACGGCCGCCGCCGCCCGGCTGCGTGCTCAGGCTGTTCTTGCGCCGATGCGACGAGCGCAGCGTGCCCTGGCGCGACAGCGACGACGACGAGAAGGCGGCCGCCTTCGAAGCGGACATGCTGCTCGGACTCTTTGAGCCGTGCGCCGGTTGCTGTTGCTGCTGCAGCATGTGCTGCGGCGGGGCACACGGCGAGCACGGACTGTTGCGGCGCTCCAGCATCATGTTGGTGGTGGTCGTCAGGTTGACGGGTCGCTGGAACGCGGCCTGGGGCGCCAGCGTGCGGCGGTGCTGCGGGAACGGCGACTGCGCCAGCTCGTTGGTCGGTGAGCGACGGGTGCGGAAGCTCTGCGATTTGGCCTTGCGGATCTTCGTTGAGGTGGCGGGATTCGCGGAGGAGGAGGACGATGAGTGATGGTGGTGGTGATGACGGTGGTGCTTGGTCGAGGCGGCGGAGGCGGAGGAGGGGTCGTTGAGCCGATGTTAGTTGCTGTGACAGGGCTTCTCGTTGCTCGGATCGCCGCTGCTGCCCGACGAGCTGATGGTGGTGTTGGAGCCGTACGGATCGAGGCTCGACTGCACGGACATGGAGCGACCGTGCGAGGCGCGGGCGCGACGCACGCGACTCGAGTTGGGCGAGAGTTTGCCGGGATCGACGCTGGCGGGATCGGCCTGTTGGAAAGGATGACAAGAGAATATGAAGATTCTGATTGCCCTGGTATGATTTTGATATTAAGTCACTGCACTTGTTCGTTACCTGATACGCCAGCGCCGTCATGATGATCGAGTACGGCACCAGACCCAGCGGATGGATCTCGCGCATCAGCACGTTCGCCGGAATCTTGTGGAACTGAATGTACTCCAGGAAATTGCCAATCACCTCGGTCAGCACGTGATTCTGGCAGAAAAACTTCAAGCTCGAATCAAATCATCGCACAAGACACACACACAGACAGCGGGCGGGGCGGATTTGGTTGGGCGTTTCGTTTTTGTTTCGTTTTTCAGCGGGGAGACGAACAAGCGATTGTGTAAAATTAGATTTGGGCAATGTACAAGAGCGTTGACAACACAACACAGATATCATTCATCATCATAGCATCATAATCGTAGCAACGAATCGATTCGATGCCCGAAAGCTCACCCCGCTATTGTCGCAGTACTTCTTGCTCCACATCAGCGCAGCCTGGAACTTGGTGAACTCGTCGGCGCGCAGCTCCTCGCGAGCCAGAATCAAGCGGACCACGTGCTGCGGCAGCAGCGTGAAGCTGCCCAGATTCAGCACCTCGTTGCCGTGCTCGTCGACGAACTCGAGCACCTTCTGCACCAGCGACTTGGTGCACTTGTACTGGATGTACTTCTCGGCGGAGGCCAGCAGGGCGCACACGGTGTCCACGTTGATGCAGCACTGGATGAAGCCGGCGCAGGCGCGCCGCAGCTCCTCCAAGCCATAGTAGTCGGCGGCGTTCATGACACCTGGACATCGAAAGGCGGAAACATCAGATAAGCTAACAAAGCGGATGTGATTCCTCTAGTAATTCTTTAAAGCCTGTTTTGCCTGTTTAGAAGTCTCTGGTATGTAAATAATTACCCAACAAAGTCCTGGGCTGCAGCGTCACGCAGCCGGTGTGAATGTACTCGATCAGCTGCCGGAACACGTCGGGCTCGAACTCCTCAATGATGAGCGTCTGGTGCTGCTGACAGGTCGGCTGAGCATAGCCATCCGCAATGACATGAACAATTACATTTCCGTTACGAAAAGGACAACGATTCATCACAATTATCGCACAGACAGATTGTTAGAAATAGCAGATCAATTCTCTAAGATAGCACGCCATTGTTGCGCATAAGGTTAGGCACATTGACACACTCATATACACATTAATAAGTTAGTGGCAGAATACAGATGTTAGTTGATAAGTGTTGTGTTGTCGAAGACCTACGAAGCGCATGCGAGCCAAAAAAATGGGCGTTAGAGTGGAGAACAATATAGATAGTCTAAAGACAGGAAAGCCGGAAACATCGAAATAAACACAACAGGAGTGTAATGGGTTGCAAAATTTACCTCCGGTATCGAGGCCAAGTGCTGGCTGAAACCACTTTTCTAAACCATAAACGTGGTGCACGCGTTAAACGGGAGGGTTGTTAAATTGGCATTTGGGGCGGATTGAATTCAAGTGTATGTGTGCGTTTCTGACGACGAAATGTGAACAATATACTTGGGGTGGTGGTTTGTGGGTGGAGGTAGATGAACACGTTTTCAATTTATGAACACACACTTTCTCGCGACCCTTTTATTCCACGCAAGCTTGCTCGTCGAACGTATGCTGGACGGTCGTCGCAATGTCGCAGGACTCCATGAATTCATATTCACCGTTGCCGCTTCACTGCTGTCACCGTCATCTGGGTCACGAACACATCACATACGCGCGCGCACACACACACACATACACGCGCACTTAGAATGTCATATGTTAGAAGCGTACCTGCGAGGCGGCATTCTGTAGATTCAGCAGCGGCTCCGACGAGCGCTTGAGGAACAGTCGCAGCTTGTTCTCCTTGGCCGGCGGGGTTTTGCGCGACGGCGACGGCTGATGGTAGAGTTGCTTCTGGAAGACACGCGATCGCGATGCGAGCACGGCCTGAACGCAATTGATATTTATGCGATGAGATTTAACCGATGATATTATCGAACAAATACAAGACAGATGTGAAGACTCACAGTTCTTCATGGTTTTTCAGTTATTGAATGATTCTATAATTCACCAACAATACGCAGCCTGAAGAATTACAATTCCTATCGGGAAGGCCCGCGAATAAATATTCCAAAATTCATATTCATATTACCGAATCGAAACTTGGTATCCACAACAACAAATGTGGCAAAGTAATTATTCATACAGAAATGCAACGTCAATCTATGGAACATTCGGATGGAAATATGACATCGTTTTCTTGAAACAACGATATTAGCGATTTCTTATGCATATCAATGGTATATTACAAACTTGAACGCATCATTTTCGAATGATTCTCAATTAGTGTAGAGTAGATGCTCCAGCAATCGGACACTCGCTTTATTTAAAAATATAGAAGTAATAGTCCGATTTTGATGCCCTTCGGAACATGGGTTAATATTGTCGCATAAACGTATGCTCAAACGCTCGATGTTTTATATTTAATATTTCATTGCTGGAGCATCTACTCTAATCATTGAATTCGATGAAGCATATTTATAAGCATCGAAATACCCACCTTCACCGCACAGACCGGCTCCCTTGTCTCGCCCACCAGAAACGTGACGTCGCACAGCTCCGGCATCGAGGCGAGGAACTTCATGTCGTCGGCCAGACCGGTTTTGTTCTCGAACATCGAGAAGTCCTTCGGCTCGTTCGAGCTGTTCAGCTGCAGTACCTCCGGCATTTCGGTTGGCTGGGTAAATTGAATGCGTTGAGTGCTCAGTGATGCGTGCAAAAATGGGGAGGGCAATGCGTCGTGCTACTTCAAAGTGAATGCGAAACAGAGCGCAGACGAGCGCATATTGCGTTTCTTTTCATAATAAGTGGACCCACCCAGCAGAGCATAATAATTAGGTTTGCATGTTGTTCCAGCACGCGAACGAACACAATTGCAGTTACTTAGAGTCTGCGTTGTGTCTATATGAACACATTCACTACACATCGATGCAATGTGTATACACACATCTTCTCGATACATAGTACATCTTGTGCCCCATCCTCTTATCGGTCAAGGGAATGTAAACAAGGCCACAAAGCGTCTGTTTATTTACCTGTTGTACGCACGAGAGAGTAGACACGAAATCGATTTGTTTTATCTCTTCGTCGTCTGCTCTGGGTCCGACGTGAGCGTAGTGAAGCTTTATGAAGGTCACGCCTAGAAATATTTTCACTGATAAGCTTGAGCGCAGACTAATCGATATCCTGCGAAAGAAAGAAAATCGGTCATTTCCTAACAATTTGCTCTTTTTAAATTTTCACAAGCCCGAGATGTTCGTTATCATACACTATATTAAGTTATCAATAAATTGTCACATTGTGATGATGCGGTACATCTCATGCTAGTTCGTAGGGACGAGATTTCTCAAAACACGGCATCTACATTTCTTATGTTGTCTAGTTAATCGAATCTTCTAGTTACTCACGCACCGAACTATCTAATCCACTTTTCCACAGCTACTGCGTTTCAATTGTACTGTAAAATACACTATTTTGGCACACGGTGAACAACGCAACGCGGACACGTTCGCACAGCTCGGGATCCACGACAAAAGTGAAAATTGTCTCGGCTCTGCGACGCACATCCACCTAGGCGAGAGAACTGCTGGCCGTGCAGACGCTGGCGCGAGCTTTCACCAGTAGAGCGAAAAATCAATACCACATGTTGCACGCATACGCCAGCCAAACAGAGTTTTCCCGACCCTGTCGTTGAACTGCGAGAGAGGCCGAGCAGCAGGCCCGTAGCTCCCTAGTGGGCAAAGTGGGCTTTGCCCCCCAAGCCTGATTGCCCCTAGGGGCAATGCACTCTATTTGTGGGCAATATGTGTGTGGGCAGTGGGCACACAAAATGAAAGCAGAGTTAATTCTTCAC
>JANTBZ010042783.1:0-12160 GCA_024741255.1 Exechia fusca
TTTGTAGCTGAAGATGGACAAAAATTTGATCAAGATATCTTCCATACTTTACTTGTAATAGCTATTGAACTATGTCGAAATAATCCCCATTTTAAGCGAACGCTAGAGGCAACAAATCTAAATACTTGCTAGAAGTGAAATCTTTCTCATTCTTCTGGATTGTTTTTGTAAATACCAGTATCGTGCGTTTAAAATTGGGATTATTTCGTCATATTCAAATGGCTATTACAAGAAAACTAAGTAAGATATCTTGATAGAATTTTTGTCCATCTTTAGCTACACATTTACCCATCTTTTAGTGATTTTATGGGTCCCTTGATGATAATGAATGTTAATCAGAAAGCGCCAGGTCATATGATTGCAGCGGCGAAAATAGATGCCCTTTGCTGAGCGAAGGAATTGTTTCATCGAACACTTCGTCTGAATGCGCACGAAAAATGCGCATGGAAATTTTGCTTGGAATCGTGCTTTACGTGGTTTCGAGCTATTTGTTAGCATTCTCGATGAAATTTTCAATCAAATTATTTTTTAAATTGTTGGTTTTGACGGTATTAACTAATACGCCGGTTTTGAGTTATCGTAGTCCCATATTTCAGGCTAATACAATACCACATAAACACACTATAATCGACCTTCCACTTTGAAAATCTTCCCGCAAATGATCGTTTTTCGACACAAACATAGACGTGTTCAACAGCTCATTGTAATCGCTACTGACTCGTAATCGTCTGAAAAGTAGTTTCACGTTGAAGGTCTATGTCTCGCTATTCCAATGGTGTATAACATGTCTATCTAAACCACCAAACAAACATAGAAACGTCTGATAAACCAAACCCAATATTAAACGCACGCTACTGGTATTACGACAGCAGTTCGATATTTTGGAAAGAACATCGAATAAATCGTAGTTTATCATGAAAACACACATCCCCAACCTTCACCTCCCCAACTCAAACATCCACACACACCACCAAAACATCATCACCGAACCATATTGCGTGTGCCTTATGGTAAACTCGCATTAGCTCGTTGAGTACCGCTCTTGCGCACCATTGCGCACCATGTATAATATTTTCGCGATTATTTCCGCTGCAATCGCGACGCTGTCCGTCTGCTGCTGCGATTGTGCGCAACTTCAACCCAGCTCCAACCGTTCAACCCACAGCAACCCGCAGCAACCCTCTTGAGGATAATTACTTCGGGCATGCGCACACACGAACGAACGTTCACCATCGCCGCTATCACTGCACTGCACTGCACTGACTGCTCCTCTGAACCAGTGCTTTGTTCGCAGTGCAGCTGCTGTGGCCAGCACATGCACATCCAAGCGCGTCCGAGTGAGTGAGCGAACGACCGACCACCGTCGACCAAACCCACTCACAGCAGTGCGCCCTGCCGCCCAAGCGACAGCCGGCACACGGAGGAGCGCAACAAGGCGAGCGTGCGCGCGCGTGCCCATCATCATCACAACGGTCACGGCTCGTCAGTTGCATGGCATGTGCGCAGGGTCGTCTTGGGGGCATGAGACAGGCTGGGCATAAATATGCAAAAACATTTCATATATTTCTTTCAATAATATTTGTGGAGAGTCGCAAGTAGTGTATTCGTCTTGACAAAAATCATTTCAATTCTAAAAAGTCATTACATTTGAGATCACAAATGGTGATGCAACGTAGAGAGGCCGTAATATCAACAGTTTTACGAATTGTTATTAGAAGTTCATACAAAACAACAAGTAATATGGTTGAAGAATTCATCAACACTTTTCGATTTTCCCGCCTCTGGCCTTAGTTATGCTACCTATAGTATGTTATCAATCGAGTTGCTCGCTGATCGTCTGTAATTTTGTTGAAACATCCACGCTGAAGGAATGCTTTGAAATGGTCGAGAATTTCGTGTCCTTTGTCGTAGACTTGTACCTCTAACATATCCAAAATTCAAAATTCCATCTCATTAACATCCGGTGAAATCGACAGCAATTGTGCGAGAAAAATTAGTTGTGAAACGTTTCGATTCAGCCACTCTTTATTGAAACTAGCTCTATGTGACGGCGTTGAGTCTCACATGGATGCCTCCAATACACCCCATAAGACTTGCTTTTATCACTTCGTGTTATTTACCTTCACCACAAGCTCCATAAATACCAATGGCGAGCGATTTTCTGCCATACCATCCATACCATCACAGAGACAGGTCTCGCAGATTTTGTGGCAGTTTTCCATGCTCATATTATCATAGGACCTTCACTATAACCAATCTCGATAATTTTGTTTTTCTATCACTGGTTCGACCGTGTAAAGTTTTACGTCCAAGATCTCACCACTGACGGTCAAACGAGGCAACTCTTTTGCTCTTAGCAACGTCTTCAAATTTTTCAAATTTTGTTTGGCTTCAATTTTAGTTTTGTTTTGATTTTTCGACGAACTCTGACATCTAAAATTTCCATTTCTAGTGCAATCTGCCCGGCATTTCTTTGAGTTTTACTCTCTACTATTCGATCCATTCCGGCACTTTTAAGACATTTAAAACAAATATTTTAGTTGCATATTTCATCGCTCGTTGTGACGAAATATTTTTGGATAGACCAAAATACGGTTCATAGAGCCATAACTCTTTAGGATCGGATCCTTATCGCAGTTCAAATATATTATCCGAACACGTTTGTAGTGAATCGTGGAATATTAAGCCTCTGGAGTCTCACTAGAAACACAATGATCTATGCTCTGTCAAACATTCACCTTGCTATCTTCGATCGTTAGGAAAATACAAGTTGCGACGCAGGGCCTATTTATTGAGATCTTCTACTCTCATTCGTTCACTTTCTTATATTCACATTTTGTTGGAACAGAAACGGTCTCAATATTAATTGTATGATGCAGTTTTGCTCAATGAATATTATTCTGTGGTATACAAAACAACGACGAAATTCTCAAAAATAGCCAAATACGTCATAAGAAAGACGTTCATACATAGAACAATTAAAACCCGTTTAAAGTGTTGTAATGTGATAATTAATAATTTATGCGCAGTTCCTTTTCCCGTTCATTTTAGTACAAACATATGGTACTAGGTCACTACAGAGACAAGTAATGGTCTCTCAACTCACAACTAAATCAAATGTTGTTATTGGTTGGAACCAAAACATTGAATACTCAATTTAACTCAATTGTACCTATTGAAAAAGCAGGGCTGTTGTGTGACCAAAAATAGCTTTTTAGCATTTTTCAGACTCTTTATTTTGTATCAAAGACATCATGGACTATGTCCACAAATGGTTTAATTAATGAACCGAACACATTCTTATTATTGGTTGAATTACCGATAGAAATGTTGACCTTACCGGCTGCGTTTTGTTGGTAAAGTGTCTGTTAACAACTCTGACGCGTGTAGAAGTGTATATATTTGATCAAACTCACACCCCCAAACCATATGCCGGCCCTGGCCGATGCCGCCCCGAGGGCATCCGCGCACGTGCTCGTCGGCGCGTCGGCCGCACCTACGCTCGTTGACCGAAAAGGGCATGCGAATGCACACAGCAGTCTCGCACACAATTCCCGGATTATGCGCACTGAGCTGGCCGCAGCATAAGCGAGGCGGCTGAGGCCAATACACCGCGCCACCGCCACCGCATCGGCCCTGGCGGTGTATTTTCATCAAATATTCAGTGGACGTAATTAGGTCTGCGTCTGTACGGTGTGTGTGTGTGTGTGTCTGATTGTATGTGAATGGCGTGTGTGTGCGTCTGCACGCGCGATCTCGGTACGTGCGAAGAGCACGAGCGTCGCATTACTCCACACAAACAGGGTGATCGAAATATACCTTTATTGTGAGTTAATGGATTGGGAATATAATCGACAATCAATTGAGGCGTTGAATTCATGATATAGATCAGCAGTATAATTTGTTAAAAGTGGTCAATATTGTCTGGCAATTTGTTCCAACAGAAGCCCAAGACATTCGGTGAAATGTAGAGTAGATGCTCACTCAATCGAACACTTTTCCTCAAACGCCAATTGAGGTGGTATAGTATATAACCGAATTTAAAAAAAACTATGAATCTTTCAGTTATCTAATTTCCCTGTCCACATTTCACCCTTGAGCTGGTTTCATGTATCAACTAACGGCAATGCTCTGAATACGAGAAAACTAACGCATGTTTTATCATTGTTTATAAATGTTTGCGTCAAAGTCTTATCAAGTATCGTTGTGTTCCGTGGAGACAAAATGCATGGTCGAAATATACGAATATGTATGAAGTTCGCAAAATGTCCTATCGAGGGTACATGCGTCTGGTTCCTCATAAACTGAAATATCTCGAAAAAACATGAAAACCAATAAAACAATATATTCGTGCTGAGAAAATGTTTTCACAATAAATTCAAAGCATAAAAAAAATGCAATGGAAACGCCACTTTTACAAAATCAGCTATAACTAATTTCAATTCGGAAGATAAATATTTGTGCTTTCTAGTATAAGCGTTAATCGAGAATATCATCCCATCTTCCGAAGGGAACGAGACTATCCCTTCTTTTTTTCGATTTAAAAATGAAGCGAGTGTCCGATTGACGACTCATCGATTACACTAGACAACATTTCCAGTCGAAAAAATCGAAAACGAGAGATTCCACCTAACCTTTCTGATAGTCGTTGCTGAAGACTATAAGAACGAATTTGGACATAATTATTTGTTCATGGATTGATTTTCGGCTTTGAATTTTAAAATTTTCCTGATATTTCAGCCATCTGTGCCTCAACTACTATATTTAGAAAAATCTTCAAAAGGCATGACATATTGACCATATTTATCTGGTTATATTTTGTTAATACGTTTTATCCCTGCATGTATGCTATAAATCGAGATATATCTATAAACAAAACACCGATTCTCTAATTCTCTAAGTAGGAAATCAATCCAATTGCTGAAGACTATCAGAATAGTTCGGTGGGAGCTCTGCCTTTTTGGGGCTGTTCTCTAGTGTTACAAATTGATTCTTCCAAGTACTATTATGCTGTCAAATCATATTACTTTCATAACTCTATTTGAAAAGATAGTGTGCCTTTTCGAAGCATTAATCGAATGTCTTCTGCCTGTTCAGACTCAGAAAAATAGAGAAATGGTCATTTTATACACGTTTCTTGAATCAGACATATATAAGAATCATCCTAACTAATTTTTCTAATGGTAATTGTACAAATCAAACTAATCTTAAGGCTTGCTGCGCTAGATAAATTTACCCTTGTGAAATAAAGATTCCCATTTGACCACCCTGCCGAACAGCAGCCGTTGTTTTATCGATTTGAGCTGCCACGCGATTGGCAAGTGCGTCGGTAGGTCGACACGGTCGACGTGTGTGTGTGTGTGCGTGTGTGTGTGTGTGTGTCGCGTCACGTCGCTTTGCGCTCTGCCACCGGTGATTACGAACTCGAACTCGCAACTACACAGAATCCACACACATCGACTGAGATTACGCACGCCGAAAATGCGTGGTGGTGGTATTTTTCCGGCCATGCATTGTTCCGCATTAAATGCATACGCAAACACAAATGTGATTGTTTTCACCAGTGAATCCAACATATCATATATTAATTTTCAATTAATTTCCGGCAGTCGCTTTTCGCTTGAAGGTGGAACGCGATTTTCCAATTAGTCTGGCCGTTTTAAAACGCACGATTACCAACAAACAACGCACAAAAATACATAGTACCAGTACAGCCGCAGTTCTCTCTCTCTCTCTGGTGGCCTGGTGAATTTTTAATTTCGTTTGTGAGTGCGCGCACGTGCAACTGTTTATGTCCGCCGAGCATCATCAAACATCCAGCCGGGAGCCACGCACGGAGCCACGCACAACGGACCAACGACCCACAACAACGACACGCAATAATAACAGCATCACATCACATCGTCATCACATCACAGAATCAGCATCATCATGGGCACTTATCTTATTAGGCGGCGGACGGCTCGGCTCGCATTCGTATTGTTCGTATGTGCTTATTGGATGGCGATGGCGGCTCTTGTGGGCGCTGCTGCGACGCCGGCAACCGGCAGCTTGTCGTCAAATGGTAAGTGCCGAATATTCTCTGTGTGTTCCATTCAATTGTGATTTCGAAGCATAGCCGATTTGTCGGTTGGCACTAATTAATATGCGGATGTGTGTATGTTTGGTTTTCGGTCCAACGATTTGCCGTATAGGTCGAATCGATTATGTTATTATGCTGAGTCGGCTCGAAATGTATGTTTTGTGTATTGTAGTGTGTACTTGTGAACTCGACTGGGATACATATCGTTATGTCTGCAACATTGGACGAAGCATCCTCGACAGCTTGTTAATTGTTTGTCGGAACATTAAAGCGGGAGTCACGAGCAAGGCCCGTGACATTAGGGCCAAAAAAACCTAGTATTTCATATGCATACCACAAGTATAGATATTAAACATGTCTACTAAAAACTATGAATTTTCAATAGTATTTAGATTTTTTCAAACGTCGACATTTTTCTACGATCTTCAGGTCAGTTGTGTGAAAAAGTCGAAGTTCTTCTTATTATTATGTCGACCGAAAATATTTCAATAGTTCAACTTCGATTGATATCCAAGATATGAGTACTCTTCACCAACATTCTGGACATGTTTGTGATTATATCGGTCCTAATTCACTCTACCTACGACCATATCTTCAACATGCTGTATTTGGACATGCATATCGAGCATTGTCGATCTTTGGAAGTAGGGTCATAAATCGATTGTAGCGCATTACTTGTTTCGTATTTTTCTAGTAGGACTAGTATTTTGTATCAATATTTATGTTCTGGTGAACATTTATATAAATTAGAGAAAAAGGTCTTTGGAGAGCAAAAAAATAGGGAAAATATGGTCTAACAAAGAAAAATATGGTAATAAAAAAAGGTAAATCAAGTGAGCTCGATCCGAGTCGTACGGAAATGTAACTCATACAATGGTTACAAATGTATGCACAGGAGTATGAGTATATTATGCTCAACAGCCATCCCAGAATCGATCGGGAGTGGCGACGACGTCATCACCAGTTCGATATCGGGTGCCTCAATTTCGGTGAGTCCATGAATTTCGATTTGAACGCAACATATCCAACATACAACACACAATGTTGCATAGCGCAGAGATTCACTTCATCCAGTTTGTTCCGACAAGATAATTCGCAAATACTGCACTTATGTGATGTATGGTGCACATCACAGTAGATAGTAGCATAGCATGTAGTACTATGCTCTATACACCCATCGCATTGCCGAACATTCAACCGAAGTATGAGCGCATATCCGTTGTGTGCATGTGCATGGGGTGATGTGCTGAAATGCGCTGCTGAACTGTCCGGGCAAATTGTTTTGTTGGCATATTCCTTCGGACCAACCCGAAAATCCTGTATGTTGTCTTGCTTTTGTCTATGTGTGCATAGTACATTGTGGAAAGCAGATTGAACTTTTCGCAAGCCACAGCACAGCACGGCACTTGATAAGCCCATTACAGAGTTCGGCTTTATCTCCATAATGCACAGCGGAACCCATCAGAACGAACAGTCTTGTGCATACGCCGTGTGCGTGCATTACGGAGTGAAGACCAATTAATTTTAATATCATCATACAATCACCGGCGAGGAGGAGGAGGAGGCACGTCGTTCATTCCAATTATATTCATATCGAGAGGACGTTGGAGCGACGATGCAGCGGCAAATAGCGGCGATTTGTGGCCAAGAATCTACTAGTTCTGGTACGTGGAACGATGAGTAAGTGTGGAATGCACAATATGAGATGTGCTCTTGCCTGACTTGCACACCGAGGAGCACCTTATTCGCCGTTCTTCGGAAGGCGTTGCATACGTGGGGGCAGTCCGATAAGTACCTAGCCTAACCGTCTTTAGGCGCCAATATATTTATTTTAAATTCAATATCGTGTCTGCAAAGAAAAAATAAGGCAGTATAATTCGCGAAAAAAGGATTTCGCGATGGTTAGCAACAACAACTTTCCGAAGGTGATCGTGATACTTCAAGATAGCTGGATTTTGGCTATCGGTCTTGGAGGAGATTATGTGGAGGAATAAACATAGTTCTCATCGAAAATGTCGTCTTTCCTTAGAAGACTTAGTACTTATTGGACTGCCCACGTATAACATTATATGATGCGTGCGTATGTCGGAGTTTTGCCGTCGACGTCGGTGGTGTGGAAATGTGTGGAAAAAAGTTAGGAATGGCATAATAATGCATAGTTGATGCGTTCGGCCGGCAAGGAGATGGCGGCAGTGCAGTCAGAGCAGAGTGATAAATGCCATCGATTCATCGTAGTTGTCGTCGGAGGCTGCGCATATTAGAGCACGTTTCCGATGCACTTATTACGCACAAGCACGGCCAATGTCGGGTGTTGACGCTCGGGCGCTTGCATGACGAATGCTTCTCGATTTTTCTCTATGAACAAATAAAATGAACGGAACATATTTCTAATGTTGTATCTAAATAACCTGAAAACGATTGCATCTGTGTAATACTGTATCTACTACTTATTTTCGGTGAGAACATGTTGAGAATATTATCATAAATAACGATAGCATTCACGCTCATATGACGAATCCATCCGAATGCTTCTGCAATAATGCACAATAAATGATGTGAACGGAATAAAGCATCTGTTACGTAAAATATGTTGCGCATAGCACACGTTTATGAAAAACCAATAAATCGAATGAACAGTACATTGAATTAGATGTTGAAAACTATAGAATAAATCATCAGGAATATCATCAGGAATACGTATAAATTCAAAATATTCAAACTGTCATGTCTGACATGATTATATAAATTCAAAATATTCAAACTGTCATGTCTGACATGATTATAATAAAATACAAACATCACTAACAGACGAAATTATCTCTCATCTTTCAATTTTTCAAACATACAGTCTTATACCATTGAATGCATAGTTGACAAAAGCTTCGCAGATACAAGCTACTTTATACAAATTGCACATGTATCCGTATCATTAGCATCGGATAGAAACGTTGCGTCGCAAAGCGGCGTCTTTTAACCCCATACGTTCTGCGCGTTCTCGTGAATGGCACGCGTTCATGTTACTGTGTAGGTCTAAAAATATGCAATCCGTTCGCTCACATCGTGCATCGCCGTGCGCGTCAGTGAACGAGCTGCAATTCATTGGCATCGCACATGCGCGTTCGCACAGCATCGCTCTCTAAGCCCCTGTCGCGAGCTCCGCGAACACGGAGTATAATATACATCGGTCAACAAGTCTCCGGATTTGTTGGTGTTTTCGTCGAATAAATTCTATATCCCGAAAGAGCTAAGTTTGAAATTCCATGATAATAATTACGGCAAGAGTTATAATAAGACGCGACATTTTCATTAGTAACGAGACCCGTGTTATATAAATGACTCATGTAACTAATGTAACTGATGTAACTAATTGGAATGTTGTTACACGTTATTCGTTTGTCTCTATTTCTATTGACGCTCCATCTCTTTCTCTTTCTCTATCACGTGGTGTTACTGAATGGTGTTACTGATTGGTGTTACTAATTTGTCTGCGTTTTTGTCGAATACATGATATATATCCCGAGAGAACCAAGCATGAAATTCCATGATAATCCGAAATGTTGTAGACTGCATATAATAGACTTGAAGTTATAGACTGCAAGGTTTTGTGCATGATTTGCATTTCGGCCAGATTTGTGAGAATAACCGCCATTTTCCATTAGTAACATGACCTGTCTTTTATAGTAACTCATGATATATCTTATTTAACTAATGTTACTAATGTATGTTTCTAATGCAAAATATGTTGAACGATACTTTTCTGTCTCTCTCTCTCTATATCATTCTATCTGTTTCACGTGATGAAAGACGGTTATGAATTGTGAATGGTGATACTAATGAAGTGACGCTTTATCTCGTTCTATCTCTCTAATGTGATAAAAGACGGTTGTGAATTGTGAATGGTGTTACTAATGAATAAGACAATTCCATATAACATTTAACAATCAAAACTATGATTTAGTAGGAAGAACAAATTGTATAGTTTAGCAGAAGTATGAATTGTTAGATTGCATTTTTTCCCGAAATCATCGTTTGTAGACTTGTTGACCGCTGTGTTGCAACCAATATCGGTGTGAAACGCACGCGCGCCCGCATCTGTGCATTTTGCGAGTGTGCAATACATCAGACGGATCGTCGTCGTCGTCGTAAATGACGCGCAAGTGTTCTGGTGCGCACGTGCTTCGGTGTGCTCGTCGTCGTCGGCGTCGTTCCTGTGATCGTCGTTGCGTGCGTCAAGTTTACTGTTCCACCAACGTTCCACCACCTCACCCCCCCCCATCCACTGTTCGACCCCGCCGCCAGCCGCTGCTCGCTTAGCGATGGCGTGTAATTAATGGCGATGCGACAACGCGAAAGCGAACGCGCAGGCAGGCGGGTAGACGACGACACGCATTTCGAACGCAGCAACGCGCTCGTTTACGTGTAGAGCGCTATGCGCCAAAATGACAAAAGAAAACTTGATCCAGAATTCATAGTTTAATTTTTCCATTATTTATGGTTGTCCCAAAAGTCCTGCGATATTTTTTTAATTTCCAATTAGTCATAAAATTGGTTACAATCATTCAATGTAAGTAAAATATGCGCTGTTTTGTTCGTTAATTCATCTAATTCAAGGTGAACATTTCAAAATGCCTTTGCCATGTTGGTATAAAACTCGGATAGTGCATTCTTAGAAGACTTCTTTTTAAGGTCAACATCATACTGCTAAAACAATTTTTCATTACCCTATAATTATTGTGATCGCTTGAAGTCAGGTCCGAACTACGCGTTCTTTCAAGAGGACGTCACATCCTTGATCACGCAGCTCCTGGCAGGTCGTCAAAAATTATCGAGATTTTTCGAAGTTTAAATTGCACATTACTCCGTTCTGGTCGATCCCAGAATCGGTGTTCTTGACGATTTATTCGATTTTGGACTCATGAACACCACGAAAAAATAGCGTTTTCGTTGCAATTTCACCTCTTCAGAGTCAAAAGTGTGAAATATGGTGAATTTCCTATTTTTGTGGTGTCCATCTTTGACGAGCTCTTACAAAATAATGTATCATCCGATCAAAAAACAGTTCAAGACATATTTCAAGCGGAGATCTACATCTTCCCAATATTAAAAATATGTCCGATGCTATGTTTACGTAGCGATATACAGTTGCAGTCATAGAAATAATAACACCTAACATCACTTAACAGTTTTGCCTCCTGGCCCACTATAGAGCCTGATAACACATTCGTTTGTTGTAACATAATTGTTCGGGTGTGATTACGAGGCGTCGCGTTGGATCATTGGTAATGGATGATTGGCCGATGAAAACAAATCTGCACAATGAAATCCTGGAGACGTAGATGCTGTAATAAAATAAATTATATTGCATGACTACAAGATGGCGTTCTTTTGGCGTTATGGAAGGACCAGCTCGAAAGTCAGACCTCAACCCGATTAAGAATCTTTAACAGCATGTTCAGTGTGAATTGTAGGGCCGAACATTCAAGTCTCGGGTTGCAGCTTTCCAAAATTACCTAGCGAAAACACCTAGCAAAAATACGCAGGACTTTTCGGACAACCTTATATTTGGGTTTCTCTGAACATATATTTCCTCCGCTTCGTATTCACATCTTTTGTTTTCGAGCGAATTGTGAGATCAAATCTCATGGAAATATGAAAAATTACAACAGACATAATTATATTCGAACCAAAAGGTTACTTACCGTATTCCGCGGTTTATTAACTAATCAATTACTAATCGTACATTGCGGTTATTTTGAAAGTACGATTAAACAGTCGATTTATTAATCGATAAACTAATCGAGAATTCAATCGTTTAACCAAACGATAAACAATTCTATTAGCAGTAGACACTAGACACCCCACACTAAAAATACGACTCGGTGTACCACGTGAGACCACGGTCGAGGCGCGTTGTCTGTGTGCAATTGTTGTTGCGCGAGGAAAGTGAGAGAGCCAGAAAGAGAGTTCATAATCAGAACAAACACGTCGACCGCGCAGTTTCATTCGCCGAAAAGTCTTTGTTATGATATTTCTGAATGACAGAACACAGCAACACGCTCTCTTCATGTGTCACAATGC
>JANTBZ010042815.1:0-12153 GCA_024741255.1 Exechia fusca
AGAACAAACTGGTCTTCATGGTTGTAAGCTACGTTAATCAAAATCGCGTTGTGATCACTGTGGTACGGAAGCACCGCAAGGCCCCCAACAAACGCAGGCGGGGTGTCTGAGTCGTCTCTGATGTTGTCGAGACGAAAGTTGAGCCTTGAGTCGGCTATGCATATGTCCAGATACGACTCCCCAGCCGGGTACGAGCAGACTGCAGATCCCAACAACCTGCACCTCAAGGTTGTTTGCATGTCCACAATCCATGTGGAAAGCTGGTTTCCACGTGGATTGTGGACTGCGTTCAGCCAATTTGAATGCTTGGCATTCAAATCGCCTGCCAAAAGGTACAGATTGCTAGGATCTGACAGCTGTAGTTCGGAGAACAGTGACTTCCATTCATCCATGAACAGAGCACCGTTCCTCTGGGAAGCATATAGGGACATAATGCATAGTTTACGATCGTTCGGCAGGCTGATCCAAATACCCGCGGCCTCTAGACAATCAAAATTTTTAATTACTGGTGCGTTAATAACACTAAACTTGAAAATATCTCGAATCAGAATGGCGACGCCCCCTCCGAAGTGTGCATCCCTACGATCTTGTCGAACTAATGTGTAGTGTTGGAAAGTCAGTTTGTGTCTCTTCGACAGTTTGGTTTCGCACAGCAGACATATGTCAGGCTTGTGTTCACGCAAAAAGTCGTTGAGGAAGTCGCGTCGTGTTTGGCGTACTAATGAGTTCACATTGATAGATATGATTTTCAATCTGTCCATAGAAATGTGGCGCTGTGACTCGCCCAGATTTACGGCTTGCGATTCTGAGTCATTAACTGTGCAATGAGCTTGGACTGCGCATTTAACATCTGCTGCATAGCAGCTAACTGTGACGTCAGCAGCGTGATTTGCGCAGCCAAGGCCGAAACATTTTCTTGTCCGTTTGTCACAGACCCTAACGTCGGTGTATTCCCTGCGGTCACTGTCGGTTCCGTCTGTTGGAACAAGGACGCAAACGTTTGTCCGGCATTCACGAACTTTGTCGGCGCCCTTGTCCTCTGGAGGTCACGCGCCTGCTCCGTACGTTGCCTGATCCTATTGACCATGTCTTTATAGACGGGGCAGCCCCTGTACGAAGCAGGGTGGCCAGTCTGTTTACACTGCACACAGTACAGTTCCTCTTTCTGTGACTCTCCCGGTTTGATTTTACATTCACCGAAGCCGTGATCTTCGGCACACTTAACGCAGCGATACTTCATAAAGCAATTTCTTGCCGTATGACCGTATGACTGGCAGCGATAACACTGGGTAGGGCCACTCTTGCGAATACTCTCCCACTTGACAACACGGTTCAACACGTACCTGATGGCTGCAAGGTTTTTTACAGCACTATTTTGGGAAATTGACACGAGGAAAAGGGAATTGTTCAGGTTTTTTGTGTTGAATGCAGACACTTTAACAATTTTCAAGTCCTCATTCTCAAATTGCGCGAGATCAGCCATGATCAAGTTCGCGTCGTCGTTGTTGTTCAAACCTCTGAGAATGAGTGTTTGCGTTTTTTCGGATTTGGGTGTATATGTGTAGTGTTGCACAAGGGATTGTTTCAGTGCCAGGGTAGCTTTTTTGTAATCTTCGAGTGTGTCCGTGAAGATTGATTGTTTGTTGTTGTTGTGTTTTTTAATGTGGAATTTCGAAATATTGCAAGAGTTTTTGAGCATGGTAATGATATCCTGCGTATCTTGTCCAAAAACATTTATTGGTGGCAGCTTCTTCTCCTTCTCGGTGTTGTTGTTGTTGTTGTTTCGGCTTCTGTTGTTGCTCCTGTTCGTCGATGTGTGTGTATGTGTTTGTGTGTTTGTGTTTGTTTGGGTGTTTGAGTTTGTCTGTGTATTTGGGGTTGGCGTGGTGTTTTTGTGCTTTTGTAGATTTTTTTCACGCAGGGCGATAATAAATTCGTCGGTGGTGTTCTCGAGCGGCGCGTAATAGTTCGTTGATGTCATGGTGCAGTTTTTTGGTTTTTTGATTTGGTTTGGTAATATAGTGCCTTCACTGTTTTTGGATGTGCGTTTTTGCGCTTGTGTATGTGTGTGTGTACTCGCTGTTGGGTTTTGTGCTGCTTCTGTGTGTGAGCTCGGTGCTGAGTTTTGTGCTGTGTATGTGTTCAGTGTTTGGTTCTCTGCTGCTGCTGCTGCTGCTGCTGCTGCTTCTACTGCTGCTCTCGCACTCGCCGCTTCGATCAATTTGTAGGTTGGTGTGTGTGTGTGTGTGTCATCGTCTAGATCGTCCGAATCGATGTCTACCACTATGGGTTCGGGTACCGACATGGTGGTGGTTTTTTGTGTCTCTGTCACTTTTGTTGGGGCGCCCTTCAAACGGGGGGCCCCCACCGGGGGATCTTTGTTGGGCACTGTGTAAGGTTTGTATCGTTTCGCGTCCACTGTGTTTTGTTTTGTCGTGCTGTTTGAGTGTATTGTGGTGTTCGTCGTTTGTATGTGAAACAACAGACGCTGTTCGTATACGCGTGCGGAGTCGGCCGATCGCAAATTCGAACTGAGAGTGATCACATACTCTGACACTCATGTGCACGGCACGGCTGCATTCATATTTAGGTTATTGAATCAGTATAATCGCGACTAGGGCATGAAGCGCATAGCGTCGTTCCTACCAATAAAATATGCACATAAGTTATGTTCAAATAGTCGCAGGTCGGAATATAATGATGGCATGTTCACTCTTTTCGGGTGTGAGTCGGCTAGTGCATAGTGCATGCGCAATGACATCATGGTATTCGTATTCGGTTTGTCTACGACGGGCGAATTGTTCAAGAGTATTGACTCGGTCGTCGTGTTTGGCAGTAGATTTATCTGATATTGCACATGGAGCTAAAACGCAGAGGGAAAGGATGATGTGGAAACAATTATTTGGCTTCACATCATAGTGACGGTTGCTTCGACTGAGAGAAAATAGATTATCTGTGTTGTGATTGTGGCAATAAAATGCTCAGTTACGACCCCAAAAGGTGTGAAACAATAACTGCCATTGCACGCGTCACATTTCTCAGTCGAGAGTTTATGACTGGGTTTATTCGCAGACATGTAGGTACCTTTTATTGTATTCGACTGTTGACGTTGTTGACTTTATCAGCGCACTGTCGGTAGTCCACGTCATATATCGTCGATTTGGTGTGAGTAGCGGCGCCAAAGAACGCATAAATCGTGCGTTAAGCCTTGGCCAATGTGATTGCACAGCGCGCAGTCAGTGCATCTGATGTACTGAATGTGCTGGATACCGTTGTGAATTTATTCGCTCATGTAAATTTCGAGCCAGCTCGCCTGTATCCGTTGGCCGTTGGCTGACCGGCCAATCGATCGTGTCGCCAATGTGCTTGATAGCCTCACACAACTGCTGTCATTCGGCCGATGCCGGCGGCTTCATAATCGGACTATGGTGGTTGGACGTCCAATGATGGTGTTGACATTCCATGTTTATTTTCTAAATATAGAATCACACACAAACTCGAATGAGTGCCGTCCATTGATTTGCTGCATCCGGCGCTCCGGATGACGACGGTTTGCATGAATAATAATAATAATTTATTCGCAGAGTTGTTCGATTCGTTTCGATTCAATCCGCACCGAAAACGTCCATCTCATAGGCATAAGTTTGGATTTCGCTTATCCATAGCAATTTTTATTTTTCATGCGATTTTCACAATTCTAATGACACAATAAATTTAATGATGCAGTTTAGTAAAATTTACATAATTCTGTACATAAACTTCCAAGAAATGATTTTATTCGTATAAACCACTCTCTTTCAGATCAACCAAACACTCCAATCATAACTCAAAACAACACCAAACAACACCGCAAACAACAGCATCCGTGCATCATAACTCATAACCCAGAACATCCGCGTTCCACTACGCGGGCAGCAACGCCGCAATAGTCGCCGAACCATTGTAGCTAGACGCTTTCGAGTGGCACCGCGAACAGCCTCTCGACAATAATAATGCAACCACTAGACCAGCAGCAGCCGGACGCAGTTCCGTTGCCAAGCGCACCTGTTTCCCGACATGCTACACAATCTGCTCGACCGTTGCGGCTGTCCCTGTTCAATTAGGGAAAGTTAACTGGTTGTGGACACAGTTTGGTTTTTAGCCATCACTTTTAATCAAGATGATGTGTGTGTATGTTGATAGAGAGCTAAGGACAATAGTCAACTACAGTTGGAGAGAATATTTCGATTCCGTTTATATACAAAAAGTAACTGAGAATCATAGCCAACTACAGTTGGAAAGATTATTTAGATTGCGTTAATAAGAAGACAGTTATTCTACACTGAAAAAACAGTTTTTATAAATGTGTAATAATTTATCCGTGGACACTCCCGTGGACACTTCTCAAGAATACCTTATATATTTTCCAATAAAGTAAAACTAGTTTTCTTAGTTTATTACGAAATATTATCGACTGTAGCATGCGGAATGGGCATTTTTTTGTTAGGGCGAAATTAATTACTCATTGTGTTGACATAGCAGTGAATCGACTTTCTTTATCTAATAATAAACCGGGCTATGTTCACAACCGGTGAAACTACTCTACAAATGTACTCGGTGGGGAAGGAAGTGGTAAGTGATGTGGCGAGCGTTCGTATGGCGCGAGCGCGTACGCGCTTAAACGAATGCACAAAGGCATAATCACATTACGAATGCGCTCCCGTCAACGACGATGGATTGCACATTGCACACTCGAACGCAGGCGCGTGGCTCGTGCAATGCTAATCCAATCGGTGCGGTAGCCAGCGGAGACGTGCTCGCCTGAGTCGCTGGTCGTTCTGCTTCAGTTCTGCCAACTACACAATGGCTCGCTGGAAATTTCATCGCAAGTGAATTACTTAGGCCTCTTTCTTAAAGCGTAGATTGTTCGATGGGCGTGAACATACGTTTGTTTTTCATTTTCATAATCCTGGAAAATATGTTATTCTCTCGTTATTTTCATTCAGTCTAATGTGCAAGAACTACCAAAAAATAATGTCACGTTCTTGCAGCGCTGCAGCGCACGTACATGTGTGTGGTTTTTCGTCCGATGTACTGCGTGCTCTGTGCTTTATACCGGTTACTTTCGCTGGATCCCACACTTGCTGCATGTCTGCCGGATGTGCAGAAACGCCCCCAGGATCACGTGAAGCCGGGCGATATTGCGTTCCATGTTTCTGTTCCAGTCGTCCAATATGATGCAAGTGTTCGCGTGTGTCGTTTACTTTATGCCCTGATAAGACACAAAGTGCATAAATTTGAACTGTATTTTTTTTTGCAGGCTAAGTTTTATTCAGATTAAGGACTACTACTTAGCCTAATTTTTTTTACATTTTAGCTACAATAGTGTCTCAAATATTGAAATAAAGAAGAGTCGAGTGGTGCTATTTGCGATATACACTTGTTTCACACTACGATATATGTTTTGTTTTCATTTCTAGAGATTCGCATGGATCATATCGTCTTCACAGACATCATATCGTCTACTCATTGCTCTGGAAATCCAATACCAAATCTCGCCGACTACCGTGCAGCGGGATGTTGTGATACTGGTCCAGCTATTCAGTGCGATATCAGTCGACGAATTGCGACGACGCACCCAGTCGCACAACTTCTGGAGCGATTGCCCTACGGTTATTCGGGACCTTCACTAGCGCATTTATTGGATTTTCGTATTTGCCGGCGTGCCGGCGGTCCAAACCGATGAGCTGCGAGAGTCAAAGTTCACACGCAATGTCAAACACTCTAGCTCTTTGAAGTCCGAAATGACACCGTACATCCGTATTTATGTGCGCTATTGGTGAGTACATGGACGGCGATGGACAAATTGCAGCTAATGCCGAAGGAGCATCTATTTTGAGTACTCGCTGGCGATGTACGCGTACGCGGAAATGTGGTCACTGAGGGAAGCGCTGGACGCGATGATCGCGCATGTCGTACAGAGTAGACCAAAATGTTCCATACGAAATACACGAAATGATGTGTTTCCATTTAATATTATTACGATAGCTTACAGAATTTCGTGTACGTGTAAGTGCTGGTGATTCAATTGATGTACACGCTTTCATGCAACTTTGTGTTAAGCTGCCCATGAACCTTCGCGAAAGTTGTCACTCCAACGACTAGCTACTCGGTGAGTATTCACTCATCAAAATGCAAATGTGAATATATATAAGCCGGAATAATCCCCCGAGCAAATAGGCGAGCGTTGTATATTCAAATATGAAGAAATGGTGTGTATATCATGAATAACATACCCAAGCTCCCGCCTAAATTGCAATCTATTAGATAAAGAAATGAATTGCTAGTGATATCGTCAATCACTCGACGGTACATTTCGGGATTGTCTGGGTGCATGCGGTTTATTCAAATGAGGTGAAATAAATCCATGTCGCTGATTTCAATACCATGTCCATGTCTGACCTTGTCGGTGATTTGCATACAATCAGCTAATGTGATTACAAGGCTTCGTAAAGGGGCTCACGCATTGTTAGGATGAAATGTTTTATTGCATTTCTGAGTAGTGCGATGTAGATAAATGATAGAAAAAATATTTGAAAAATCTCGGAAATTTATTCACATTTTAAAAAACACGGGTTCTACTGTATCGACGATTGAAAATTTGAAGTATTAGAAAAAAATATTTTAAAAAAGTAAACAGTTTTTAATATAATGCGTCGTTTAGCTGTAATCGACTTGCACACGGTGTTGTCAAGCGCTACGTTACATGTTAAATTGAGCAACGATGACGTCTGAAGGAAGTTAATTATGACTGTGGGGAGTTAACAAAACGTAGATTTGATTGCCTGTATCTGAACATGGTTCATTTCTTCGGTGTGTATTCTAACGAGAGCCAACACAATACAGCCCGCCTCGCCTTTTATTGTGGTTTTATGAATACATTTGTACCCACAATCGCTGTGTCGGTCACAAATTATTCTGATTCGTCTGCTATAAATCACGTTTTTGCGGATGTTCGAAACCAATTCATCAACGCAAAGTTCCCCGAGCGATGTAATTTAAACACGTTGTGGGCAAAAACTAATTAGGTTGTGACGATATAATTAGATTTTAAAACTAATCAAATGTGCTGTCGAGGTGGATGCTTTGAAAATAATGTTGTCAAAGGGGTCGGCCGGAAATTGTAAAACTTGTTGGGCTAATGATTGCTGTGAAGGTACGCTACACCTTTGCAGTAATTGCTATTCATGTCGAACGTGTGTCTTTGATGATCACGAAGATGAATTCAGTCACAGCAAAGTAAATAAATAGGTTATGAGAAGTGGTGATGAAAATATCTGCTGAAATTATGTTATTAAAATTATAACATAAAGATGACCTATACCAGCTGTTGTTCAATCGAACTAGGACATTGATCGACTGAACCGCATCGTCGCAACATGACTATAAATTCACATTTCATCAATCAATAAAACTGATCCAAAGATTCATACAATAATCTCATTCACATTCCAAACATTGTGACCGATGTGGCATCGATTTATTCCCATTGCCATCCGGAATCGAGTTCATGATTTGTCTTGAAATCATCTTTAGTTATGGTATGGTGCCGTATTTCCAAGATAACAACATAAACCATACTTGGGACATACAATTAATATCCACATCCAATTCACATACTTAATGGAAGAGTTTATTTGTATTTGGTGCGAACGGTACGTCAAGTGATGGAGACCCTTTGAATTCGTTAGATAAGCCGTCGATGACCTAAAGACCGGCTTATTTTACTATGATGAAAGCGTTTCACCCTCCTTGAACCCATACTGTCTGAAAGTTTTCTGAAAGTCGTCGAATTCAATGTACCGATGCAAGCATTCGGCTGCCAGAATGATCAAAAGACTTTCTTTAAATAACAATTTGTTAGAAATGTACAGATGTGCAGAAATATATCATCATTTACACCTGGAAATCAGATTACAATTCAATGTCACTTTCTGAAACACTCCAGATTAAATTCTCAAAACGACCGTAACAATGTTGCTTATTTCATTCGATTCAATTTCAATTCGCAAGCAGATAAAAGTGTCCCATCAAAAGGCAAATCAGCAGATATTCAAGCAATTGTATTGGGTGGTAGCAGGTCCGATAGATTTTCCATTGACGTGATTTTGAATTCGAATGAATACCGCACAAAACCCATCTCTACAGGTATATTACAAATCCCAGATATCGCATTGAATTTTGGCGAAGCGGGATTTATTCGCTGTGCTGTGGTTGCCTTTGAATGCCCTCGGTGCGACGCAAACATTTGGAACGATTCGGTGACACACTAAATTTATCATGGGATCGGTGGGATCGATGTCGATAGAGCAAGTCAAGTATTTCGTGCGACTGTTTGTACAATTGTGCGAATGCGATTGAGTATGTTTGTGAATGTGCAGGCTACATGCTTTGCACAACACGCATCCCATTCATCTGAATGAAAAGCGAAGTATGTTTACAAACGCTCAATTGGTTATCAGATTGGTATTCAGTAATCAAGTGATGTTGCTATTTCATAGTATCACTTGATACGCATGGAATACGAACAGTTTTGGTCACCTATTTAGTTCACATAATAACGACCCTATTCTATATTTTGATCGTATCATCGATTACATCCTTATTATGAATGATTCATCAATGATCAATGATCATGAGAGTCTCACAGTCGAATACCACTGTACAGTTTCAAAGTGTTGATGAGAAATCATGTTTTTCACTTCCGTACGCCAACTATTGCCACACAACTTATGGTTTATTTCCATCATCAAGTTCATAACTGGCACATTTAAGTTTTCATATACATTGGATGTTTTGCAAATTCAAATTAATATCAATTCATTTTACAGGTAGTAGTTTTTGTGTTCATACAAAACATATCGTAACAAAACGTAATTTCAACGGATAACGAATCAAAAATGTTCTATTACAGACTTTAAACATCTAACGATGCTCTAGCTTTCTAGATTACATATCACCAACACACTTAATAACGCTTTGCATAATTCGTATGCGTGTGTGAACACCCTTGTTATCAGTCGGACCTTACTATCCTCAGAGGGCAGAAGTGTAGTCAGTCTTGCATATCAAACTGTTCGTATTTTGTTCGTGTAAACGGTACCCGTCTACATCTTAACTCACATCCGCTTAATGCTCCGAGCGATGGCATTAAAAGCGAAATAAAAAAAGGTGATCGGTTGAGTAGCCAGAGAGAAGCAGCAGAAGTAGTTTTATGAGATAATTTACATTAGGTCACTGAGCTCACTTGGCAGCAAGTTTTCAACCACTCCATCCGAGTATATAGGCCATGCTGACGTTAGAGAATCTCAACTGACGACTTCGTCGTCCGCCCGACGTCCGCACAACAAACTTTCGGAGCAAGCACGATAAAAAATCATACGCGCTGTAGTGTTTGTGTGTGTCTCGGCCTGTGTGCGTATAAAATAGAGCGCCTTCGAAAGTGCGCTATTGTGTTAAATGGAGGCGTTCTTTGGATGTTTGAGCTCGATATGTTGATCGTAAACAGCATGCCGTGTTAGAGGGCAGAGTATAGTGATGTTAGTTATATATTATATTAACTTCGGAGTATTATAAACATTAGAGATCACATAGTAAAAAATGTGCGCATAGTCCGCATTTTACCATGCGCAGTGTACTAAACCGCAATGTGTCGGAATATGCAAATAAGATTGGTGTCTTCACGCAAACTAGCGACTAGCGAGTCGATTTCTCACAGCATCTCATATATTAGTCGAATTAAAAATTGATGGGAATGTCTGTCGACATATTGAAGGCGACATCTTTATTATTTCTATCAACGCCCGTCTGTTTAGAACAACTAACGGCTGAAGTTAACGATATTGACACAGAATATCCGGACGTGAAATAATATTGATGGACATTGTTAATTGATCTGTGTCTTGCATCCTTTCTTAGTCGTCGTCAACAAATGACCATTACAGTATGGTTAAATGATGATCGCAACAATCACATCGAATCGAAATAAATTGGTACTGTAATTCGGATTTTGAAAAATCTATTCAGCACACAATGAATTGGCGCTGGCAACGTTCTTGTCCAATGCCAAAGACGACGGATGCTGCTATACGACAGACAGACGCACTTTCCAGTCAGCTGATGTGAACTCGGTGTGCTGGTTTTTATCGTAATTGAATTTCAAAGCTCCAACACGGCATTCACATTAGACCATTGTAATTAAATTCAGCACCCTAAGACGTGAACCTTTCGTTGAAGCAACGTCGAGTGCGACTTAGACGTATCGCGCGAATCAAAGACTTCGTTCATTCATTCATTGAGAAGAAAAGGCGAATACGAAGTGATCATCAATTGAATTGGCGAAAGAGTCAGTAATTGCATTCAGATGTATCATTGTGAACAGACAGCGGCAGAAGAATACTGAAATTTCCTAATTATTATAGCTGAACGTAAAAATAGTGGAACAACAAAATCCCAGTAAATAGTGAGAACTCTATATGTCGGGTCGAAATTTATTTCATTTTATGTAATTCAATAAGTTCTGCATTCAAACTTCGCATCGGATACAAAAAGTGCATATTCCGCAGTCAACGAGTCACAAATGTCTCTATCGACTATGAGTGCAATTTATCAACACGCCACAGCCACGAAGAACGTCAGCTATACACAGCTAAACGCTCACGTAACGCAATTTAGATTCGAAGCAAGTTTCCGTCGACAGGCTAGATGCTAGAGCTAGTTAATGACTACATTATGTCATTACGAAACACGCAATATAACCATCATTAAATGAAGGTACATAGTCAGGAAATATGACCTGTGATATAATTTCAAAATAATGTACTTTTAATACAGACATTTATCACGAAATATTATAGCTTGCGTTGTCAATGAAACTGTAAATGTTAGTAAGCTATATCAAGGGAAAATCGGCATGTAAACATTGGGAACTACGTATTCAAGTAAGTATTTAATTGGAAAATATCGATGTTCCATTACTTGATAGCCAATTCTGATGAGGCATCTGGAAGCATGATGACATCACCGCCTACGAATTGGATTTAAAAATTCATACTGCGAATGTCTGCGCGCACATCAAATTTGTGATTGCATTCGTGATGGCATGCATTTACTTTCCTTGTTGCCGGTGAACGTGCATAACAATATGAACGATGCATGTAATGCCATCGAGGAACACGAGACGGTCTCGAGCTCGAGGGTGTACAAACACATTACATGAATCTAATTATATTTAATGTTCACAAAATAAACATGAGAGTCATGTTCTCCGCGTCTCGATGTACGTACTTTGCTTACTAGAGGTAAATAGAAACACCGTGAACAAAAGGCAAAAATGGCAACGGAGCCAGTTTATAAACTGCGAATCAATGTTGAGCATCATAACTGGTTAGTTTAATTCCGATAGCACTGCATCGCGAATCACTGATGGAAACGATGGTTTGACCGAGCTTTGTCCAACATAAGTAAGTTTTCTCCAATACTCACCTGTTTCCAGTGGAAAGAGTGAATTTCAACATTCACCTGCCCACCTATGACCTATGCACATACATCCATACGCTACCTATCCCATCTGTACACCATTTCCGTCATCTGGACCACGAACGCGAAATCCATTCGGACGCCACGCTCAAACTTTCGCAGCTTTCAATCGCTCATCTGCCTACTATCTTCCCATCTATCGCTATTAGTCCCTTTTATGCCTCCAATTTAGTTCTTGGGTTTTCTCAGCAACATCTACAGCCTGACCATCCCTTTTTAGATCTAAATATCTCTCCCATTAATTTCGTAGCATTTTATCGCTTACGCTCCCGATTTTTTCAAATGCATCTCGTCATTACCACTAGCTAGCCGATCTGAACACATCGATCTTTGTCGGCAGCAGTGCGACCACAGCCGTTTGCGTCCGCTGGCCGGATGCCTTTGAGTGGAAGAATCGGACGTCGGAACATCGGTTCCGGCGCACCTATGTCCGATAAGCTGCACAATCTGCAGTGCCGCAGCGTGTGAATGTTCAATTACGAGTAGTACATGGTCGTGGTGAGTGTTTGTGCGGCGTCGCTCTAGGCCGGGGTCATTTTCATAGCAAGAGCGTCAGTGGCGGTAATGCTTGCATTG
>JANTBZ010042826.1:0-12148 GCA_024741255.1 Exechia fusca
GTGAAAATTCGTTCGAAAAGCACGATTTTCCTGATAGGTCTGCCATTTGTGCCAAGACTAATCTACTTCGAGGGACCATAACAAGACATAAATTGTTGACCATTTATATAGCAATATTTTACTCCTGAATGTATGATATATAACTGAAGATATAACTAATATACTTACCGAAAATACAGAAATAGCTATTTTCCAACTTCGAAGGGCTCTGTCTCCGAAGATACGCCATAGAATAAAAAACTAAAGACACAGAAAGTCTGAGGTCGATGGAGATTAACAGAAAAAAAATATTAGAGCTTTCCCTTTGTTCTAATGTAATTCGACTCTTATCAATGGTTATATTGCTATGATTTAATGCAATGACACGTATTATATAAATTTGATAAATGCAGACCTATTGTACAATCAAACAGTTCATGTCTTTTCGGTGCGCTTCTGAATGCTATGAATGCATTTTCCTGTTGCTTACATTTTGGCAAGCATGCGATTCAAAATGACACGCGCACGCAAGCGTTCAAACATTATTGTGTGTACGAATGTGCCGAGCGAAACAAATGCGGAGCATATTATTTTCATGATGCTTATGTTAGTGAAAAGCATTGGCATTTCATGAGGGTTATTTTACCTCGGCGAAGTACGTTTGATTGTGAGGAGTGTTTATTGTCTTGGCGTAGTCACATGCAAATGCCCACACAAACACTATAACGTTAAACAGTCGTGCTCGCGAACTGGCAGTATGATCAAACAATAGGTTTAAAATGCACGTAGAACATTTGTAAGAAGTTGTCTTTTTGATGCTCGAACAATGGAATGTATGCAACGTTGGAAAAATCGTTCATTATTTATGCTGAAGGTGGACATTTACAATCATAAAATTGATTAAATCAATCTAATTAATTACATTATGATCACAATATTGTATCGTTCATTATTTTGAATTCTGACGGTTTTTGCCAAGGTGAAAACGACGCAATTATAATTTATACATTACATGCATTACATTTACACTCGAGTGCATGCTCATCCCATATCACACTACTATAGGACGAGAACAAGCTGATGTTGAATTATGCATTAGATACTATAGATTATGATTTGCGCTCATGATGTCGTATTATTTTATTCATCAAATTTGCCGAGCTTATAATGGCGTGTGTGTGTGTGCTTGCGTGCTGGCGTGCGCTCTTGACGGAACAGCATTATCTAATACCCATTCACCCAACACCACACCAGCTCCAGCACACGCACACACACATACAGCGTGCGACCCTCAACATCGCGGCGCTGACGCCAACGCAAACACAGCGCGTATAGTAGATACATACACGATATTATTATGCACGCGGAATATTTTTCCATTTAGTTCGGTGTGAGTGTGCGTGTGAGCGGGCGAGCGAGCGAGTCGGGAGGAGTTGGGGTGGGAAACACAATTACGGTCGGCGAGTGCTAGTACTTGCGCGAAGTGCGATGCTAATGAAATGACGTGGTCTAACAAGCATTGGCGAAGTGTTTGGTGTGTGTGTAGCATTATGAGAACAAATTTGAATATAATATTTTCAAATGTTAACATACTATACAATTGTATGCAATTGTATTCTTCCCGCGAATATTCTACTTAAATCTTAATGCTAGGATCTATTCTCAATAAGAACACATGCAAAAATCAACGTATCAATTTTGGAGGGAAAAACTAAATAAATAATAATTTGATTGATGAAAATTCCTTGGTATTTATCCATGAACCCAGCATCGATCAATGCATAAATATATTGGAAAAATTATAAATATTGGAAAGCTTTCCTAAATATATTCATGGAAAATTAATCGAACAACACTAGCCTACAAATTACCCCCAATGGAAATGTACTGGCTTCCTTAGAACATACAGTGCATAATTATGTGAACAAGAAATTGATTCGACTTTATTTGTGGACCGTCACCAAGATAGTTGATAAAATTCGTTTTTTTTTGCAAAATATACTCTGATTCATAGATCATTATTCTGTAAATTTTCATGCTATCATTTACACTACGGCCCTCAAAATGAATATTCAAACAGAAACATGTATTGAAAAAATGCAATTGCATCAAATAAGGGATAAACAAAACATTCAATTATTTGGAATGTATCGTAATGTCACTTTTTTATCCAAAGTCAATGTAATGACTATATAACATACATATACAAAAATCAGCACCGTATCTAAATAACTCAAGCACATTGAGGTTGTTGCAAACTCATAACTGCAACAGAAACATCGACCATACCATCTCCATACACACTTCCATACACTGCCGATCCGATTGGAATAGTTTTGAGAAAATGTATCCTGTTAACAACCTCAATGTGCTTTAACAATGGAATTTGAACATAGAATAATTGATAGAATTGCGTTTTTTTTATTTCTTCGTATGAAAAACCGATATAATGTGTTTTGTTTACTTATTATTTATGGACGATTTTGTTCTACATGTTTCGGTTTGAATATTCATAGAGTAGAGTACATAATATCATAAAAATTACAGAATAATGATCAATGAATCAGAATATATTTAGCAGAAAAATAATCGAATTTCATCAACTATCATGGAGGCAATTCACAAATAAAGTCGACTCAATTTCTGGTTCACATAATTATGACACATACTGCATCTTATCAGGTTTATACCTATGAGCGCGCATTTTCTTCTAAGACGGCTCTAACTCGTTGTAGAGTCGAAGTCAAAATAATTCGAAAAAAATGTAGTTAGCTCTTCTAGGAACAATATGCAATCGATACAATTTTCAATATCCGCAACATGGGCGGTTCTTACTTGTAATCTTTGGTGTCGGATAACTTTATTTTGCGAAAATTGTCAAAATCGTCTGTCTAAGCTAACATTATATGGGAAGAATATAATTCACATCGAAACTGTTAATGATATTGTTCCACGTCAGGATGTAAAGGAATTCCAACCGAGAAAAAGAATCAGGGACCTTAAAATGCAATGAAATATATATAACTTTAAAATACGCCTTTTCAGGGTGAAAACTATCAATGGTTTTTTCTTGTAATGAATATTTCTCGCCAACAGCCTCATTCCTTGGAAAATAAGTTTCACCACTTAAGTAGTCTTAACCATTTATTCAACGATTGAAAAAAAAACATATTTTTCAGTACATATCGCCAGTATACGAATTGTACTGCAATGTGAGTCCCATAATGTTCAACGGTCACACAATTGTTCTATTTCAATTGTTCTTTTGGTATAAATAAGATACAGTTTTGGGTTTTATACAATTACGTACAAAGTTGGAAAGCTGTAAACTAAAATTACAATCTTAAGAAGAACAACAAATTATGATTGTCGTTTTCAGAAGCATATACATTCCATACGAGAAGCGAGTATTGTTTCAGATCAGCAGGCTATATACGTGTTCGAATGATTGTTGAATGACGCCGATTTGTGTGGCACAACATTAATGTCGATTGAACAGCGGAGCGTAACTTGTTGAGCTGCCGAATGTGCGAGCAGAGCAGTGCACGTGCACGTTGGTACGATAACGCTATACAAAGTTCATCTATCGACCGCTTGCCAAAAGTGCCGCCAGTTCCAGTCGTTCATGTCCTCTGGCATAGTGATAACCGCGACCAACGCAACGCATAATGATACTGTTAAAAACCCCTCCAAACACTTGGCATCGAATTTCCACCCTTCGGAATGCAGTCACATTCAGCAACCCCTAATCAAGCAGTCGGCATCGATGCTGTCACCGATGCTGTCACACCCCTACAGACATGGTAACTCAGTTCTACCATGCTGTCACATCCAGCTACCCCTATTCCAGACCCGACATTTCCACTTCTCACCTTGCTGTCAGTTTGCCATGCTGTCACATCCACCCCTCTGGTCATGCTATCAAATTTCCACCCCACTCACGCGTGCGCGTGCACGTTCGCAATGCAACAACATAGCGCGGCGCTACAACATATTTCCACCCTCCAACCACCCCGCGTGCACCCCGTGCACTCCTCATCACATGTCTCGCAGCGGCAACGGTGTCACGACTCCGTCGGCATGCACGGCGGCCGAAGCGTCGACACGACACGGAGCAACACGACGTCCGCATCGTCGTCGCCGACGAAACGCGCGTCGTTTTATAAATCGTCCGCCCGATCGTGTCGGCTGCTTCAGTCTCGGTCGTGACTTCAAACCGTGAGGGCGCCTCAGCACGACATCCGACAACCTCGCAGCCGCCGTGCGTCCCATTCGCGTCGCGCTGCGTGCCGGAAACCGAAAAATACTCAGCATTCACATACACCAACATACCAACGAATATCGTGCGAATATCGAGAATCCTTGCGTGCATCGCGTCGAGAGCATCGCTTCGTGTTCACAGTGAGTTTGCGCGTGCAAAGGGTTTTGGGTTCGCGTGAGAGAAGCTGGAAGCTGGTGAGCGTGACACACCAGACCAGCCATCTCGCGTCCCAGTGGCACACATACACACACCATCACACAAAAGGCATTGTAAGCGTGTATATATGATGTTGAGAGTGATTCGCTCGTCGAGCGCGCCGTCGAGCATAGCCCGTTTTCTTTTTTGCACGCCAACAATTAGAGCATCGCGCTTCGTACACAATTTTTCCGAGCAGAATGTCATTCAAATGAAATACAGCCAGTCAGCATACTGGCGAGGCACACAGAAATGCGAAGAGTGCGATGTCCTTGCTCGCCCCCCGAATGGTGGTGGTGGTGGTGGTGTGATGTTGGTGACAACACGCAGACGCGAGAACATTACCCACATTCAACGCGAGCATACGAGCGACAGTGAGTGAATTGAAACGATTTGCTAATTGCGACGCGTGCGAGTGTGAGGGCGTGCATTGTATGATCGTGTCCACTGGGGAGCTTACACCAAAGAATACACACACACACCGACACCAATACATGCAGAATATATCAGTTGACAACATAAATCGAATGAGAAATGTATGGTATTAGTGAGTGATGTTCATTGTGCACTCAATTGCAAAACATATGCAATGTCAATGTGAATGCTGCGGTCTGAGATCAACACATGCACTCATACACGCCAAAATTGATAAGTTGACATTTAGCATAAGTGTGGTATTTGGTCTATTGTGCACTCATTTGCATTCAGAATATGCGTTCACAACATAACATGTGCAAAATTATCTTCGGTCTGTGCACTGATTGGCAACAGATCCAATAATGACATACACACCCGAATACATACTGAACATGATCAACCGTTGACAACATAAAATGTGCGTGGAATGCATAGCATAAGTGTGGTATATGGACTATGGAGCTTTGCTTCTAGCGAGTGCACAATGTCACTGGCAGCAAAGCTCCATTGTCAATGTGCCCATGCATCTTGCAAATGTGCGAATGCTGCTGAAAGTGTGTCATAGTCGCCTCCATCGTCGTCGGTTCGGTGACTGCTCGTCTGCGTGTTCGTGTGCACGAGTGCACGAGTGCACTCTAATCTATTCGGTCCACACACCACACTCGTTTTAAATTGTGGCCATCGTCGTCGCCATCGGCAAACAGAGTCCGTGGTAAAATATGTTGACCACCCCGGAGAGAGTGTGTGTGCGAATATGCGCGTTTGTTTGGCATTTGTGTGAGTTTGTGTCGAAATGCGTGGTGTCTGCATGTGACGCGCGCGCGGACTCTGTTTACCACCGACTGTGTGTGCGCTCGCTACTCGTTAGTTGGGCCAGAGAGTTTTGCGACGCAACGCTTCGACCACGACAACGCTATGATGATGACTACGACCTACGCGATGAATGTGCCAAACCCGAATCCCGATGCTGTCCATGCCCAGGCGGAGCTCAGGGCAGACATACGCCAGCGACACACATACCACTCTTGCTCATTCGTTTGAAACATTCATGAAATTGAAATAAAATTGTAATGACGCAGTTTTGATCATCCAACAGAATTACATTGGAGAAGACCGAACCTTCCATATTAAGAGACATTCTCGATCGAAATACAATGCAGGCAATATTTCGACATGTTTTCTATACAAAGGATTTGTGCATAATTTGATTATCTGTTGATTGAGTATAAACAAATATCTCTCAGTCACTTGGGTGGAAAGATGTGGCCTATCAACCATTCTCGAAATTTGACAATTTTGTATGGAGAATGGATTTGTCTCTATACAATATTTCCGTATTTCGTGTTTTAATGTTCTTAGCCTCAGCCAAGTCTTTCTCCAACGATATTGTTCACATATTTCAGAAGGAACACAATTTGTATGTTTCAAATGAAAGCGATTGAGTAGTACAAATACACACACACTCACCGAGTGTCCGCACCGGGCGCACGCCACGCTGCTTGTCATCGGCGCAAAATGAATTATTCGCCGAACGTGAGCGTGCATAAATGCGATTAAATTCGACGACGACGAGGGGGCGAGCTCAACTCTCGCCTGGCGCTGACTGGCACTGGTCGGGTTCTGGGTACTGCTGGGTTGGGTCACGCGAATTTCGCCGCAACGACCGGCTGCGGCGGCGGCGGCGGCGGCGGCAGCATTGAGGCACAATTTGTCAAAAGCGCGTTGATTAAAATCCATTTTAAATCGAATCGCGCCGCCTTTCTTCCGCGCAGCAGAATTCCGCCGATTTCGGTTTGGCTGCTGTGGCCAAAACGGAGAGCGAGTGAGAGTATTGAGTGCCAGCGACCCAGTGCATAAATACACGCAGCAGCAGTAGTGCAGTTTTTCCGCGAAAATAGTGTGTGTGTGTGTGTGCATCGAGCATCGAGCATCGAGCACAGCGATTCGACGCGTTTCCATTCGGAATTCCTACAACCAGCGACGCATAACAACGAAACGACCGCGCAGCAACACGACCAACACGGAATATTGTCGGCGTTGCTGCAACAACATCGCCGGGCCCGTCGTGGCCACGGGCTATGGTGCGTCAAACATCTGGCATAATTTTCTAGCCCTGGCGCACCGCAACAAGTCTAGGTGAGCGAACTACTAGTATATCGGACATATGCTCCGAAAATGCGCGCGTGCATACACAACATAAAAAACACACACAACACGATTTATCCGCATATCCACCATTCCATTCTGCGCGCGATTACTATCGCTCGCGTATTTGTTTTCGCATGCAAACATGCGCGGGTCAGCATAAATGCGCTCATATCACTCACCGATGTAATCCGATTCGCTCGCCGCGTAATCTCCTCGACCATCTTTTGTTCGGGTGCATGTTGTTCGGACGTGATGCTGCATCCGATGAGTATTTTTGCGCAAAATATTAATTGCTCGCGCACGGTCACCGGCTCGTAATTGCTAACCGCATTCTGCACAACATACGTGCGAGGATTTTTGCGCGGCTGCAAATAAAAATCGTCGTTTCGTGTTTATTCGTTTATTGAACGACATCGTGCGAAATCGTGCTGTGCTCATCGATGCGACGAAGCATAAATCGACGACATCAGTGCGTGTCACGTCGTCGTCGCGATAAAATTGTGAATTCAACGTGCAGGTGTTTTTTCTCACTGCACGTAATAACACGCGCGCAGTCTGCGACTGCGCGAATAATTCGATTCATTCATTTGTATGGGTTTCGCATTTCTGCATGCCTCGCTGTCCGTATACGCGGGTATCTGTTTAAATGCGGTGCCTCGTGCTTCGCAGACGACGACGATGGCGACGACGAATGCCTCAGCCGAATGACCCGCACAGTCCGACGACGTGGTCACGTCGCTCTCGCCAGCATTCGCGACAGTCGCTCACGCACACGCAAAGCAATCAATCTAGTTCGCAGCATCCAATTTCGTTCCAATTACGTGTCGCCGAGAAAATTAAAACGATTTATATTTGTGCGCGAGCGCGTGTCGCCGAGAAGCGGCGACGGCGACGGCTATTTCGTTCAGTGCGTGCAGTGCACATTATTTCGCATTCCGCGCTCTCAGTGCTCAAAAAGTGTTAAATTTGCCCGACGAAATGTGTGCGAGTGTGTGCTGTGAGCGTATTTCATTAAATCGGCGCCGGAGCGGACACGCGCCGGTCCGCCATCCCCCATTCCGCCGAATGCTTGGCCCGAGTCAAGCGTGAACATTTCCGAACTAAACAACGCCGTTCAGAGGGGTGATGATGATAAAAAGTGCGAGTGCGTGCAGCATGCAACATAAACCCGGCGAGGGGCGGTGAGAGCGACATTACGCGCAGTGAACTGTATATATGTTGCTCGTAACAGTTGTGTTTCATTTGGACTGTGAGTGTGTAGAGTGTGCATTCGGCTTCTGCAGTGCGAAAAGTAATACGCAATATTATGTGCACTGCTGCTGCTGCGCACTTGCGCGTATATCACTGGACCATAAAACTCACTTTCTCTCGCAGAATGTGTGTCTGGCTGGCTGTCTTGCGTCCGGCGAGGCGGTGAGTGAAATTTATGCCTGGCAATTAATTAGCAGCCCGTGCGAGCAACGCGTGCGTGCGTGCGAGCGCTCTCGTGCAAGTGATATGAAACGGAAAATACTGCAGTCTGTGCGCTCGCCTCGCCTCGCCGCCTGCAAAACAAACTCGTTGGGAAATCGAAAAACTTTGCGCGAGCGCGCGCGCGTTGAACGCAATGCGTACACGTACAGTGAGGCGTCGGGGGCCAGTGTCGTCGGGTCTCACTGTTCGAGTGTCTGTTTTAGGTGGATGGAGTGTCTGTGGAAACAGTGGCGCAAGTTACAAATGAGCAATGTTCTGTGCATTGCTAGATTGTGGCATATCTCAACGAATTCACTTATTTTCAATACAATACCTTTTTGACAATCAGCTGGACACTTTCCGAAAGAGGAGAATTTTTTAACTGATTGTCCAATTTTACTCTCCACATGTTGTCCATACAACGTTTCCGTTTCCATGTGACAACTAAATAATGTCAATAGTAGAAATATTTCGAAACGATGTTATAAAATACGGCACTTATCGTTCTTTCATTCACATAAAACATTGTTTTTGTGTAGCTATCAATCATCGAATACTATTGTCTTTTTCAGCGATCAACAAATGAATATGACGCATGTTGAGAAGAGTCCGATTGAGCGGCATGGGCCTTGTTCCACAAAAACGGATGTATGTTTCTTGATGATAAACAGCATGAAAAAATCAAACGTTAAAATTCACAAGATATAGGGCTAAAAGTATTGTTATTTTACTTCTTCTTCGAATTAAAATGCCAAATTTTGTATTGATAGGACTCTTGGTTCATACGATATTTCAATTGCGTCTAGAGCCAAATCTTGAACCTAAAGCATGATTTAAGTTTCGTCCCAGCCGGAAAAAAAAATCGCGAAAATTATTCAAAACTCCGTACTGGCCATTTGGACACCGAAGATATTCCGCGTATGAGACGCCCAAATATTGCAGTTACCGACGAAAACATCGGAAAAATCTACAACATTATATAGGTAGACAAAAAAATGGTTGATAGAGATAGCTAATTCCAAAAAGATATGAATAAAAATGTTTGAAAAGATCCTAAACATAATAAAATAGAAACGATTTGATATTTTGGAGCAGTGTTTTGAGCTGATTGGACACGACAACGCTATTTTTGTACAAATATGTGACAAAGGTTGAACCATGGCACAATTACTGTACTTTGGAGTCCAATCGGCTGTCATTTGAGAGAACAGGGAGCTATGAAGCCTCTTCAAAGTTCAAATAAACGCAATAGTCGGATGGCGTTATATTCTGAGACTCAGAAGGAATATTCTCAATCGGCAACCTAAGAAAAGAAAAGACAATAATGATAGACCTTAAATTTAATTTTTGATGTGCCTGAAGTTCTAAATGGCCAAGATACGCTCCACATGACGAGCGAAAATGTACTGTTACACCAAGAAAATACGCACTATCACTGGTCGTTGAAAACGTTGGGTAAAATCAAAGTCAGGATTATGAATTGAGGCTCTATTTACGGTATTATCCGAATTTGTTCCTTGTCTTCAGACCTTTGAGACATGCTCGCTGGGAAGAGACATAGCACCGATGGAAAAGTTATCACAGGAAAAATACATATTTTAAGGCCAAAAGGAAGTCGTTCTATACGAAGGGCATAGACAATTCGTAAGATCGTCATTTTCGGTATATCGTCCTTCAATGGAACTATGTTCATTATTCACTAATAATCCCATCAAAAATATGTCTCCTACTATCAAACGATACGGACTTCCCAGCCTGCCTGTTATAACTAAAATATAAATTTCGAAGATATTAAATCGTGCGTTTGAACTGTCGTAGGTCGAATCACTAGACATAACATATTTATACGTTCCATTTCATTTGTCTCTAATGAGATCTTATCTCACTATTGAAAAATGGTTCAAACTCCATTCTTTCTCTAACACCTCCATACGTGCATCTGCCCTCGACCGGCGACTGTGAACACATGCGCGACAGTAGCAAGACTTTCATTAGCACTCCAATTTTCACACACACACACACAATGCGCACTCTGACTGGCTCACACATACTGGCCGGGCTCAACTGGCGACGTGTGTGTGTGTTCGCCATTCGTTATTTGTGGTTTATTTGTTGTCGATCGGTCGGTGGGTCGGTCGGTCGGAGTTCGACCGCACAGACCACCCCAAAAACCGAAACCCGGTAATGTTTGCGCTAATCTCAACCAATCGCGCACGGTCCATTAGTTTTCGACCTGCTGGTCGAGTTCGCACAGAGGCGCCTAATCGCATAAAACACACGCACACACACACAATGGACGCGCTCAGCCGGACGCACAACACGGTTTATGTTCACGTGTGTGCGTGTGTGTGTGTGTGGGTATGCTGATCTGGCCAAAACATGTGCACGTGCACGCGGGATTTATGCACCAATCGACCATCAACACACACCCACACAGAAGCATACATCCAGAGAGCTGGCGAGCGCATTCATCGGTGCACATTAAATATTTATTTAATTATCACTGCACACACCCGCACACACCCGCACCCATATGCCACACCGCATTTGGCGCCACCGGCCGGCCGCAAGCAGCCACGCGCAGCCAGCCGGCGCGTAATACGAAGCCAATAATAATGCATTTATGTGTTTTTCATTACGCTCTCCAACGCGCGGTTTGGTTTTGGTGTGGGTGCCAATGGGTGCATGTTTTCTACTCGTGTGTGCACCACCATGTTTGTATGCTTAACTTGTGCTTTTTGTGAAAATAATTGTGTACAGTAGCGAAAAATGCGCGCGCGTTTGGTCTGCGCGAGGCAAATTCATATATTTCGCGGCGCGAAGTAGCAGTGATTATTTAGTTGTGGCCGAAAATCGGCACCGGGCACGGCACACAGCATATCCAACCGCACACGGACTCACACACGCAACATATTTATTGGATACACCCGGTTATAATTATTTCACATTCGTTGGGCGGTCGCGGCGGCGGCGGCGGCGGCGGAGGTTGTGGTCAGTTATTCGCATTGCTGTGATATTATTTATGCTGCTGCAGAGAAGCATTGAAAAGACCCCGAACGAACAGCGAACAGCATTCGGCCGGAATAATCATCATAACCATCCGCCGCCCGGTGGTGCTTATCGCCCCCGAATTCCGACGAAAACACAACATCTACATAGACGACTGCGGTATTGTTTCCACAGCACCATCTAAACAGACAACACACACAGACGCAGGCAAAAGCGCGCGCGTCCGCTGGCTGAGCTTCGCTATTATTCATCAAACGCATAATTGAGCTCTTTAATCTATGGCACTCTCCATCATCACCGCATCGCGGCAGCGGCAGCACCACCCGAAAAACACCGAGCGCAAATAATGTTCGCGCATAATCCGGCGCCCAACTAAGCCGCAGTGCGTCGACGGTAGTGAAATCCCGACGTTCGACGAGCTCGGCTCTGCTCTGCTCTTTTCTCGTCTCTTTTGCGCGCTCATTTCACCGAAATCATTACGACACCAAAGAGCTGCTGCCGCTGCCGTTGCCGCATTTTAATTGCTCGCAATCAACATAACAAACGACCAATCTTAAATAAAATTCAATTTCGCTCGAGCGCACGAGCACGCGCACTTGTCGACGACGACTGCGATGTGGCGATGCGGCGATGATGATGCTGGCACAGGGGCGTAGACAGGGGTGGGTTTTCTGTTTTCAACAACCC
>JANTBZ010042837.1:0-12146 GCA_024741255.1 Exechia fusca
ATATTTCCCTCCCAGCTGATAATGAGTCCGGCGGCGTCCAATCGGCGTCAATGCCGAGTGTCGTTATTGAATCGCGGCTAGTGTGTGCTGTGGATCTGTCTTGTTGGAACATGGAACCAGAAGTGAACCATGTAATTTTTAGTCATTTCGGACGCTGGAAAATGTGATGCAAAATGCATGAAAAATTGCATTTTTTATTGCTTCCAAAATAAAGGCGACCATTTGTTTGATATTATATTCAAAACATGATGTACATCAAATGGAAAGGAACAAAGAAAGTTTGTGTGAAAAAAAATATAAAAAAAAGTTATCGTGAAAAATTACAAATATTGCCAAGATATCCAAAATGGAAGGTGTATTTGAGATGGGATCAGCAGGAAGAATAGGTCAAACAGGACTTAAACCCGACGAATTAGTTGATACTGTCGAAAACCAAGGGTAAAATATTAACTTCATCCACAATTTAAACAAATTAACATCAATTAACACAAAAACATGATTTTCAGCATCATTTTCCATGCGATTTTTTCGAGCGCATTCAGCCAAAGTGGTCAATATAACGATTCCTTCGCCCAGGTCCTGGCTTCAATTTTCCCCGCTGTATTTATGAGACATGATTATCATTCAATTTCATCGATGGGACACGTACTTCCAGGCCTACACTTCGAAACATTCGAGAAAGTAAGAAAATGGGTCGATGGATGATTTTTTATCACTGGAGGGGAATGACTCTATTGTGAGATCCATAAATTCACAGAATAATAGGGTACATGTGTAGCTAATGATGGACATAAATAAGAAACAAGGCCTACACTTCGAAACATTCGAGAAAGTAAGAAAATGGGTCGATGGATGATTTTTTATCACTGGAGGGGAATCTCTATTGTGAGATCCATAAATTCACAGAACAATAGTGTACATGTGTAGCTAATGATGGACATAAATAAGAAACAAGATATCTTTGATAGTTTTCTTGCAATAGCTATCAGAATATGTCGAAAAAATTCGAAATCCAAATTTTCAACTATCGCAACTGATAAATCCGACGTTGACCCCATACAAAGCTAAAGTTTTGAAAAAATATTAATATTGTCAATAGCTGTTTCAAAATGTTGTGTCACAATAGACTACGATGACCACACAAATACAATTTGGCAGAGCAATTAAGGGGAAATGGCTCTTTCTTATACAAAAATATTCAGTTTATTTGGAGCACCCAGTTCTGAGCAAATGAGATCCAAAGTCAAGCAAGTGTCTTGTTAACTTGGCTGTTAAAACTTGTTACCAACTGTATGTTCATTCAACATACATCATACATCATACATACCTTGATTGCTTGAGGAAGATCGGGCAATTTCATGTCCTTTATTTGCTGTGGAATGTTCATATTTTTCACAGCACTAACTGCGCGTGCTGGTGCTGCCGATAGACCGGCTTCTTGTTTAACAATTCGATTTTGTTCCTCGATTCTAGCCAAAATATCAGACATGTTTGTCTGCAGCACCATTCCACCCATAACCAATTCCGCCAATATATGGTGTACTGCATCGGCATGGAAAATCAGGTCCAGCTCGCAAACATTTTCGAAACACTTGTCCAACGTTTCGACAAATACTTGAATCAAATCCAAAATTCCCAATTCGCTTTCCGATGAATCGACACAGAAAACAAAATATAGCGTGGCATAATGGCGATAGATGAGTTTGTAGTCAGAACCACCGATAAGACTGTTTGTTGATTGAAACATTATTATTAAACGAATACAAAATAAAAGTAATATATTATTACCTGCCACCCTCTAGGAAGTTACACACATTGTCATCACGTTTTGATACAAGCTGGAATGTTTCTTTGATAACTTGCTGCTGTAAATCTTCGTTCTGAACAAAATATTTATATTTAGAGAATGATGTTCAAAATATGTCAAATCTTGGCGAATAACTTACAAAATACTGGTAAAACTTGGATAAGCGTGGCTTTCCATGATTGTTGAAAACTAAAATAGCTTTTATCATGTTGTCAATATTCTATACTGCAGCGCACGGGTAGTCCGGAGTCCGGAATAGTGTCCGCGAGACGATCAAAATCAAAACATCGGCGAGATGGATGGTTTTGACGTTTGATTCTGAATTCAGCGTTGCCGTATCAAAACATTTTGGGAGCAACATGAAGCAAGAAGCAACGATGCAGCAGGGTTGGGTTGGCTATTTTCCCTATTTTCTATGTGCAATCTGTTGGAATGTTTCGGGAAACATATTACATATATATACCCGATCACACAAATGGACCGGCATATCGAACGAACCAGCAGTACAAATGCCTCCGCTAATCTTTGTTATACCGCGTGAAACGGCCAAGTAGCCTCGTGTGATTTCGCGAGCATGGTACGCACAATATCAATGCGATCTCGTTCAAGGTATTCAGCCACAGTTCACGATACGATTTCGGTAATCGCGTAACTCGAATACGTACGTTTCGTTTTTTTTTGTTCCATAGCACTGGAAACAGCACAGTTCGCGATCCGATTTCGTTTAGTTACAACGATTAACGATTTCGTTTGGTAAAAAAAAGTTCACGATTCGATTCCGCGAATTCTCAACACATTCGATTGCTTTGAGATGCATATATATCACGGAGGAAAACGGAGAGGGCATGTCGAGCAAAACGCGGGTAAACTTCAGTGGGCTTATTCTGGGCTTATTTGTAGTTCCAACTTTGCTCACGAGGTGCGCAATGTCAGAACGCGGCGCAATTGCGCGACTACTAAAGCGTAAAACGCGCCGACCAATGCGTTTTTTGACGTCTAGCCTCGGACATACGATCGTATGGAGAATGCTTGACATGCCCTCTCCGTTTTCCTCCGTGATATATATTAATTTCGTTCAGTTTTTGTTCCATGGCTCTGCCTGACAACAACACACTATTTTTTGCTTTGGCCGGCTTTTGCGACGGCTAAATAAACGAGGGGCGAATCACTCTGGAAATCGGTGTACATTTCGCCGGAAATCTTGTGGAAATCTTTGGAAATATCCGGAAATCTCTGGAAATCTCTGGAAATCTGTGAAATTAATGGAAGATTACGGTAATCGGAGTACAACTCAAACAAGAGAGTCCCTCTATATCTACTACTCTACTCTATATTTGTGGTTATAATTTTAATCCACAGGAAAACAAAGCAGTGCGTTGTTCGATGTGCGACAGTGTTTTCGTCGATATACATAACAAACAACCAAACAACAATGAGGACACACAACAAATCTTTTTTGCTAGCCTCTTTCCTGGGCGTCTGGATTTTCATTTCGTACTTCATGTGGGCCCGTCAGGCGACCATTGGTCTACGTTCGGACAAATTCCAAATTGTCTATCGGAATCTGAAACAACTGGAGCTAGATGTATATCGAGAAGCGCAAATCAATCGAATGCTGGTGCATCAATTGTTATCAGTAGTACATGATACGGACAAGGTTTGTTGAGGTGTATTTGAATAATTAGTACCTACTATTTATTAACAGCATTTTTTTTAGTGGAACCGCCGTAATGCCACTCTCAAACATGAAGAATACATTGGCATGTACACAGTTTCGCAGAGATTTCAGGTATTTCGTTCATGACAGGCCCTATTCCACATATCTAATTGAAAGTTCCACATTGGATCAATTTTTAGACTATCGCAAAAGTAGACAATTTCATAGAAAAACATGACTCGGCGCTTGTAAGTTCAGCGCATACAAATTTGCTCAAGCGAGTCGTCGTCCATGCTAATGAAGAAAATGAGCACCCGACCGGCACCAGCACGTTGGATGGCCCAGTTATAGCGGTCTTGGTGTTCGCCTGTAATCGTGTTTCAGTGGCGAAATGCCTTGACAACTTGCTCGAATACCGGCCGAACAAACGTCAATTTCCGATTATCGTGTCCCAAGACTGCGCAGATGTAGCAACTCGTGAGGTTATCAAGTCATATGCTGATGTTGAGCTGATAATTCAACCCGATCAATCTGATATAATCGTACATCCGAAGGAGAAGAAATTCAAAGGATACTATAGGATTGCGAGACACTACGGCTGGGCGCTCAACAATACGTTTGACAGTGGCTACGACTTCGTTGTGATAGTGGAAGATGATCTCAATATTGCACCAGACTTCTTCGAGTACTTCTTGGGCACGCATAGTTTACTCAAAAATGATCCAACACTGTGGTGTGTCTCTGCCTGGAATGATAATGGCAAAGCCGAGGTGATTGATGAGAACGCTACTGAACTTCTGTACCGAACGGATTTTTTCCCTGGCTTGGGATGGATGTTATCGAAATCGTTGTGGAACGAGCTGTCGATTAAATGGCCATCATCGTGAGTATATATATCAAATTTTAAGAGTCTGTAAACGTTTTTCATTCATCATTATTTTTTGGTTGAAGACTTGAAAACTACTTGGAAACAAACTTTTGATCACCATGATAGAATGTCAATTCTTTCGATAATGAAATAACGATACAAAAGATAATGAAATTGTATCAAGTAGAAAGCGAATACACATAGTTATTATGGACTGAATCAAATGATTGCAATTTAACTGTAATGAATATTTTAACGTCTAATTTGGCACAAATACAGTGACAATAGTATTATCTTGAAAAAACAAAAACAAAAATGTCCTGGAGTCCTAATTCATTTGCAACACAGTAGTATTCAGATTAAACCCTTGTCGATCAGCTACATCAACCGCTGAATGTTTGAAAATGTAGACATGTCTATATAAAACCGAACAAGTTTTTTGCAACATTGCATGAAGTTAAATTTGAATAATAGTGTTAGATTTGAACATTTCAAAATTCAATATTTTGCTGGATTTTCCACAGAAACCACACATATTGAAAATAAACATGTAAATGGAGACGACAAATCTCATTGTTCTACACATTTATATGTTAACGCAATAAAAGTTATATTCGGAATCAAAAATCTAAATCCATTCAAAATACATTAGTCCACCGGTAGACTGGTTGATAGTACAAAGGATTAATGCGATCTATCAATAGTACAATTTCTGTAAATTTCGACTATTTATTCAACCAATAGATACCTTCAAACACCTTTCAATTCACCGAAGTATTCAAATTGACAATAATTTCGATTTGTTTCAGTTTTTGGGACGATTGGATAAGACAACCACAGCAGCGGAAAAATAGAGCATGTATTCGTCCAGAAATCTCTCGGACACGGACATTCGGCAAATTTGGCGTATCTAAGTAAGTGATCGACTTTAATTAATCATGATATAGTACTCAACCCATTCGTTTTCAGCGGACTATTTTTCGAGAAACATTTACGCTATATTAAGCTGAGCGATCGTTTCGTGCCATTCTCCAAACACAATCTTACTGGTCTCATGCAGATCCAATATGATAAGACATTTCTTCCAATGGTATATTCTTGTCCTCTTGTCACATTGGATGAACTTCGACGAGGAATAATAAAATCAAAAGATGCTGTAAGAATTCAGTACAACTCACGAGAACAATACAAGCGGATTGCGAAGTCACTAAGGCTAATGGATGATTTCAAGGTATTTTGAATGTTTTAATCATGTTCGCTTTGTGTGTAGTATCTGTAGAATCTAACACTAACATACAAAGTAATTGGCCGAGCACGTAAGATCACGTTATAGTATTTGACCAAGTCCATCTCTAAACGCTTTTTATATGTACGGTTCGCGGTATTTTAGAGTTGTGCTAGGCGATGGTAGTCCTCTAAATATGGCTGAAATATAGGTGTTTTCGGAATTTTGTTCGGCCGCTTCTCGTGACCGCAGCATAAGAGGAAAGCCCCCAGTGTTCTCCATACGCACATTTTCGGTGTACAGCCTGGAGGTCTTCAGATAGGTCCTGCAATTTTTTTTCATGTTGTCAATTGCCAAATCTAATTGCCTACGTAGGATACACCTAAACCTCCTATAAAACGGTAGATACGTTCCTGAGAACACCGTGTTATAGCAAAACCGTGTTCTAAAAGACAAGGAGCCCATACAAAAACTGGGGATACGTTCCAAGCTGAAAAAGCAGGCCCAAAAACCCTAATTCTCCGTTTATGGTGTAAATAAATTCATCAATTGTTTTATTGTACATTTCTTGTTTATATAATCCATTATGATCAATGTTCGATATTTTTGAAGCGCTATAGTTGAGTTATTCTTCTTTCGGCATCATCAAGAAATTCTCGAAAAAATTAAAATTGGTTTGTCGGCGGAAAATCGATGAAAGCTTGAGAAAAATACCGTGTTCTAAAAGTTTTTACCGTGTTATACAAGGTTTTGGGGGACTTTTTTAAGACCGTGTTCTAAAAAACCGTGTTCTACCAGGCCGTGTTACTGAACAAGTTATGAAAATAAAATTATCTCTTGCCAAAGTAAGTAAGTGAACTGAGCATACCGATTCGCCGCAGCGAATAGGTAAACAATTAAATAAATGCATTGCACACATTGTCACAAGCATCGTGTTACAGTGTATAATTGAACTCATAGAAGTACAATTATGCACCGATATAATATAATTGAGATTGGAATGAAGGATATTTCATGTAAAAAATGTTGAATCACCCCCCAGCGGAGAATCCTGCTGGCTACGCCACAGCCCACAGCATTCAGTATTCAGTACTTATACATTTTTCTGATATCAGCGAACGAACGTTTGAGACAATTACATTCAACGTTTGACCATTCAGATTGTACTTACCTGAACGCAACCGAATCTTTCAACAGGTCGGATTATGAAAATCCTACCAGACAAACAGTTTGCGAGAATGTAAAGGTAGGTACCGCACGTCCATAGCATAATTCCAGATTTGAAGTATATAATTTGTAGCTTCATCGCTTGTTCTTGTTCAGGGTATCAAGAACCCACACAAACAACATATGCAGTTGCTGATACTGATAACATTGCATCATTCGTTACAGCTACAACTACTCCCAGCTACATATACTGCAGCAAAAGCATCCCAACATTCAGTGTAGTGAAGAACATATCAACAAGAACTTCCAACTGGTCTTAATACGTCGACAATGTACTTCGCTTCGGGTTTGTTCAGACTTGTATTTTACTACAGCACTATTACATCGATTTGGTTGGCTACTCCAGTCCTGTCGGACAATGAACGAGTTTACCCCGATTGTAATTCATATGAAGTTTGTGTAATGGAATGCACTACATTGGAAGATGAGAAGACGATGCTGTATTCGAATTACGATAAAATACAAGATGTAAAGATCCAGCACTGTGTTATACCCTCTATTCCGAGTGGCCTATTCAGTCACATGTACAGAGTTCAGCTAAGCGACAGCGGTCTGGAACAAATGAATGTCGCAGACTTCATAGGTGCTGAGCAACTGGAACACCTGAACCTCTCATATAATGCACTTCAATCGATCTGCGATATGCAATTCATTCGGGCGTTCAATCTCAGAGTGCTAGATTTGTCGCATAATTCAATCAAGGACATTGGTGTTACTGCGTTTCAATCAAATAATGAGCTGAGAGATTTGTACTTGAATGACAATGCCTTGGAAACAATTACGGATCAGTTGCCCATTGCGCTTAACATTATAAATTTGAAGAATAATTCGTTTGTAGGCGCTTTCCAACTTATGACAAACGTATATCAGGTCGATGTGTCTCACAATCGAATCATCAGGTAGAGTATACATTCTCCTTTTCAAACAATCGGAACTAAAACGTGCATATTTTCAGTCTTCAATTTCACCATCCGATCATCATAACAGAAACAACCATCAGAAATCTCAACATCGCACACAATAACTTCAGCAGCCTGGAATCGCTGACCACGTTGAGCTCACTAAATCACCTGGATGCCTCGTTCAATCACATTACGACACTGCCGCTCGACACGTTCGCTCAAATGGTCGAACTGAAGACCCTCAATCTACGCGCCAGTGGCCTCCTGCATACCATCGGTCACGGTCTGTTCGCTGGTCAATCGGCCACATTGGAGTCACTCGACATTTCGTACAATGGATTTGGCGACCTGGATTGGTCTATGCTGCATTTGCTCACCGGGTTGCGAGAGCTGCGCGTTGCTGGCAACTCGTTGCACGATGTACACGATCTGCTGTTCGAGGAAGATTTCTATCAGCGGCTGGTGAGTCTCGACATTACGGACAATCCGTTCAACTGCACGTATCTGGTCGAAGTGGTTGCCACTCTGGGCAGGTTGAATTTTAAGTTGGATGTGCCCGCCTCGGTGGCCGTGCGCGACCGAAGCAACGTGCTGGGCATGGCCTGTGTGCCAGTCAACAAATCAGCGTTGGCAACGGCAGGAGGCGAGCGTCTGACGGATCGGACCACCGTCATCGCGGCACATGTGGTGCATCCGCCCGAGCATACGCTGGTGAATTTGACCGATAGACTGGAGCAACGGATGAGCGATCGGCTGGAGCGAACGATGCAGCATTTTTTGGGCAATTTGAGTGTGCGGGCGACTACGACAACAACGAGTACAACCCCAGAGCAGAGTGAGTACTCAATGATTACTAATATAATGATCGAATTACCAATTCGATTTTCTAGCAATAAAAGTAAGATAAGGTGGTAAGGTCTGTAATTTTGAATCAATTTCGAAATGGTAAAATGAAATCGATAGTTCTGGCTATAATTTTGCTTAATATTATTGCCCTGAATCGGGTCTATGCTTCAAGCTATATTTTTCTACGATTCGAAAAAAAAAGTGGGGTAAGTTTTGCCTCCAGTCGATTGTATCCAAACCATTGAAATTCAGAGTAGAAATATAACAGATAAGTTTATTTTATGCTCATTCAAACGAAAAATAAGATATTTTTTATCCTATGGTAGCTGACGAATACCCCAACACAAAAGTAATTTGAATATCTCATTCTGACAATTTTTACTATTTTATTTCTATTATTGAAAATCCGAAAATCAGTAGGCATACCGAACTCACTACGGTTTGCAGTTTCAAGAAACAAAAAAAATCTTGGAAAACATTCAAGGTGTTCGAACTGGAGTCCATTGGAGCATTATGATTTATGATTCGAAAATACGAATTATGTTACAGTTTTATCACAAAAAATCGTTAATATAATTTGTTCACATTTGTTCCATTTCACCGACTACGACTCCAGCTCAAACAACGCCAACATTCAGACGTCAATGGTTGGAGTCCGAAGCACCACGATCGACGAACGATGCACCCAATATTCACATACACATGGATGATATCCGTCGACATTTATCTGAACAACATTTGATCCAATTGTCGACCAGTCAGCCAGCAGATTCAATTCATACCCTCGTGGTGTTGTGTAGTTTGTTGCTTGCCGGACTGTTGATTGTGCTGGTTGTATCGGCTGTTGCTGTGATGTTGTTGAACGCAGATGGACGAGCGACGACTTGGTGGCAACGCTGGCGCAAGGGTGGCCGGAATGATGAGAATGGTTCGTCGGCGACAGAGTATGCGATGAGCTAGATCGGGTACATTTTATTTGTTCATCAGTGAGATTCGAACAATATGTTGAAGAGCAAATCATGAACAAAATAAATGTTTATTTTATATTAATTGTTGTTGTACATTTAACTTACATCATTGAATCATATATACAATAAAATCGCGTGACAAAACATGGCCCCACCCTAAACATGGCCTCTCCGTTTTTGTATGGAGAAATCACCGAGCTTTAATTCGCTTGGTGATTTTTTAAAATTGTTTCGAAAGACGAGGATTTGTAGATAATTTCAATCTCTTTCATTTGAGTATCCACGCAATGTTCTAAGTCGGTCCAGTGAAAAGCTATAGGCTCTATTGAAACAAAAACACGAAATCCAGATATTTTGTATGGTGTGTGAAATCGAATATTTTTCCCCATACCAAAAATACGAAAACAAAAAAAAATCAACGAGCGAAATAGAGCTCGGTAATTCCTCAATATGAAAACGGAAAGGCCATGTTTAGGGCGTCATCAGCCCTAATGAGTCTATAAGTCTCATCAGCCCTAATCAGATGAGACTTTTTCTGAAGGTGCTCAACACCACCATAATACGCCTCTGATTGTGTTGGACACAATCTACGCGTTGCATTTTTAATGAGTACAATAATGTATTCTCGCGAACCAATTGTGTGGTTCCCCGCTAATACACAAATGAGATTAATTTGCATTGAATAATTGTATCTACTGACTTTTGATAACGAAAGTTTGATACACACATCCAACGTTTAACAGCAATTATTTGCTCGCTTGCTTGTAACTCGAACAAAATTGTTTTCCCGCACCGAATCTGATCGGATTATAAAAACCCTATCAGACAAACAGTTTGCTAGAATCTCATGGTTAGGTCTCGCACGTCCTTCGCATTATTCCAGATTTGTAATATGTAATTTGTGGCTTCAACGCTTGGTCATATTGGATACGACCAACAATGGTATGGGTTTAGGGTATGGGTAATATTACTATACGAATATGCTACTTGCATCAAATAAATGGTCTGTTTCAATTTTGTCACATAGCGGAAGTCGTCGTATAATATGCTGCTATACTATATATACACATTGCTTGAGTGAGAGGTCACACGAACTGCCAACAATGTTTATGGGCACATAATGCCGGACAGTGGTCGACATGAGGGCGTAAACACGTACGTCGCAAGCCGTTCTTGCAGGGACTTAATTAAGTTTTATGGTCAGTGAAAGTAGATATTCCCAGCTGCTCAAGATTTTGTTTATGGGACCCGACGAAAACGTGCCGAAGGCGAGCAAGTCGACACCATGTCGTACTTTACTAACAGCCGGTCAAAGTGCGCCAATGACCAACAGAATTGAGGGGAACAACTATTTTAGCATAATCACGGTTTGGTTATAGACATTTTTGAATACAGATTTAGAATACATTATTGAGGAACATTATGATACTAATTCAGCTTTCGATTTGGTCGAAAACAAACCTAATTGTAGCCATGCCAATTCGTCTACGTTGAATTCGTCTTTGTCTATGCTACACGTCGTTTTCCATCAAACACTATCAAATTATCTTGCAGACATTTCGATATAGTACGTCAGATCCAATGTTGCATTGGGCCCGAATAAGTTTCAATGGAATTCAATTAGAGTACCAACACATCTTCTACGTTGGAGGCAGTCTTTCGAAATAACTGTGCGTGACAGCTATTGTGCACACGAGAATTACATCTGCATCACAATTACAGTTGAAAATGCGCTAGGCTCATAGCAGTTCAGTAAATCTACAGAGATCGACAGCATTCTTGATATTCGCAGAGCAGCAATCAACGGACGGACGGCAGTTCGATTTATTGGTTAATTTTTGTTTACTCACATGACACTAATGAACAGAAGCGCCAGAAAAAAAACAAGAAAATAACGAAGATTCGATAGTCGATGTTTGAATTCTGGTTTTGATGAGGAATTAAGCGTTGGAGCATTTCAATGAAAAAATGATACCCTTTTTCTAAGTCATGTTGACGTACGTTTGATCTGAATACTTGACTTATTCCATCCATTATACCAGAGCACATCCGCAGTGCGATGTTTTGTCACCCAGAATTAACAGTACGACTTTGTTCCTAGAAATAGATAAATCTACATACGGCACAACATTGCTGGCATGTTATTGTTTCATCAAACAAGGTGTGCACGGTTAGTTGCACGTTTGATTCAGATTAAGAAAGACGTTCACAGGACACACAAACATAAGAACATTGCCCGAGTTGACGTGCAGTAATGCGTATAAATTTAGGAGTGTTGTAGGGTGAGACGGAGTGGGATTGAGCAATTGAGCACCCCAATTTGATGATATAAGTTTCAACATGTTATAAAACTAGAATACATTATTGGATACATACTTTTTTGAGAATATCAAAACTGCACAGTGATAAATCTGTATGTGATGTTTATGGTTTATCTACTGCCAGATTTGTACATTTGGAATTATAATATAGATTTTTTTCCCGGAGTGCGAATATGCGAATTCTGTTTACCTATGATGAGCAAGCCGTATAGCAAAGTGGTAACACAGTGCGACTACGGTGCGGGAGATCCAGGGTTCGAAACCAGCCGAAGCACATTCACATCGAATGGCTTTGATTGAGCTTTGAACTTTGGACTTTCGGTAG
>JANTBZ010042848.1:0-12144 GCA_024741255.1 Exechia fusca
CCAAACGATGAAGGACCGCTTCTAACTGGGTTTTGACGAAATGTCAAATACATACAATCTTAGAGAATATAACAAAGGCAAAAAAAATGTGCTGCGACAAGTAACCACCATGGCAAATGTTGTCCGGGTTATTTCTGGACACCCTGTATATCGTTATTTTGTGTCTACTTTCACGTGAAAAACCGCGACTCGAATATGCGCATATTTCAGGACGTAAATCACACTAGCGAATTCTAACGGTTGTGATGACTATTTCGTTTAGAAAGAGCATTTAAAAAAACGTTATTGCCAAAGTAGCAGCTCGTAACGTTGAACCGTTTACGTTCTGTAGCCAATGTAGGAAGAATCAACAAATAATGGTCTATTTAGACCCCAACGGCGGAGTAGGGATTAGTGTTAAAATTTTAAGAAACATTTTCAAAAATAATAATTATTAGAACCAAATCAACATCTCTCCAATACATGTAATCTTTTGATCTCTTCTAGGGACTATTCAACTCTGAACCCATCTTATCCAATCCATCCGCTCCTACACCCCGAACGGCAACAGCGCACTCCGACCAACCGCTACAGCCCGCGCCTGAATCGCCTGTATCTCATCCTCCGTCTCCGCCAACACCGCATCCACATCGTCCAACGTGCCATCCAACAAATCCACCCTCCTCTCCACCACCCTTTCGCGCTCGCACAGCGCCTCGAAATTCCCCACCAACTGCCACAGCCGCCGCTCGTGCCGGCCCATAAACTCGTCGGTCGCTCGCACATCGCGGGCGATCTGCTCGCGCAACGGCAGCAGCTTGGCCTCCAAATGGGCGTACATCCACGGCCTCAGCACCGCCTCGAAGCGCTGCAGCGCCTGGTCGGCCATCTGCATCTGTTCGCGAGCAGACTCAAAGTACGTGTCGTACATGCGCTGCCAGTGGGCGTCCAGCTCGTGGCGGACGCGCCGGCAGGCGTCCGAGGTCGAGGCAAAATTGCTAGAGAGCAGCTGGTGGCACACCTGCCTGGTGACGTCATAGTTCCAGCGATTGGTGGCGCGACAATGTGCGTACATGCGCTGCGTTGCGTGCATGCTGTTGCGGGCGTACGTGATGGCGGCCAGCGTGCCGCCATTGTGAGCGGAAAGTTTGGCTGGCGCCGGAGCGAGGGGATCGATGAGCTGATGGTAGCTGCACGCGTCGGTGGCGCAGAAGAGATTGGCTGCCGTGTAGTTGCGACAGTTGATGTGTAGGGTTGTAGGAGTGGCAGCTGAGGTGAGGAACACGACGGTCGAAACAACGATCATGATGTCGATGAAATAACGCATCATGCGTTGTTTTATCAAGTAATGAACCGATTTTCGAGACGTTGCCGTTGGAAATAAAGGTGCATTTTTTCTGGTAATGATTTAGGATCAATTCCCGAATATGAGTTAAAATGATGAGGTACAGAGACCAGCTTTATTTGCGCAACTGTGTAAGTTCACGTACAATAAATAATGTATAAACCAAAATATTGTAATATTATCAATGAACCCTCATATTTTAACTCGGATCCAAGTCGCTACGACGCCGACAGGAAGCTGTACCCATTTACGAGTAAATTATTATACACTAGCAGAAACAATTAAACGATCACTTAAAACCCACACTTTTTGCTGTTTTCGAAGATCTGTATCTTCGTTAATGGTAGTATCGATGTCGTACAAACAAGTACTTCAAGCTTGAACTTCCTAGTTTCGAGATTTTGGGATGGATTTTTTTTCTTCCATGCCACGCATATCGTACAATCGTCATGAATACAGTGAGTTGAAAAAAAACAATTTTGTTCATTGTACACGAACTTGGGAAACATTTTTCCAACTCAATAACTATATGAAACGGATAACTTGTTCATTCAGCTTTAACTTCCTTGTCGTAGGCCTCGATACGATTTTTTTTAACATTGAGATATCGGACTTTGAATGGAGAAGGGACATTTTGTGTTTGATCACGATCACCAATAACTCAAAAACATTGTATGGCATTGAAAAAAATCCATCCACAAATCTCGAAACTAGAAAGTTCAAGCTTGAAGTACTCATTTGTACGACTTCGATACGACCATTATTAACGAAAAAAACAGTAAAAATTCCGGCTTTTTTATGTGATCATTTAATTGTTTCCGCTAGTGTATTACCGATCGAATCGCTAAGTAACGTTTTTTTAATTATTAAAGCGCATCGATTGAGTTCTAGTTTGGATTTTCATGGCACATAAGACCAGCTTTATTTGTGCAATTGTGTGGCTTCACGTACATTCATGCATACATATTTATAAAATATATAATATTGTATAAGTTGACCATCTCGTATTTTTACCTGCCGATCGATTCATCTGGAAGTTACAGCTAGCCTGAGTGCACACATTAGGCTTATGAAAATAAATATTCTATTCCATTCCCTGAGGGTCCAGCCCTACGACGAACATTTCACTCCAGTAACGTTGTCGTTGCGGAGACGATCATCAGCAGACACACGGTCGCACCGCTCGCCAACGACATCAGGTAGTTGAGATGGAAGCTGCGCTGGTGGCGGATCAGACTGCTGGTGGTTTCGTAGCTGCCAAAAAAAACAAAGATATTATAAGTACCTTGCATCATTATTTGTATTTGTCATCTCTTCATAAGATGTTTATCAGGTTTATAGCTATGAGCGTGCACTTTCTCCTAGCTCGTTGTAAAGTCGAAGTCAAAATAATTCAAACTCATTTTTTTGTTTACTTCTAGGAACAATATGCAATCGATACATTTTCCAATATTCGTAACATGGGCCCTCAATAGTTCTTGGAAAATATCATGTTTGGTGTCGGGAAACTACATTCTGCGGACATTGTCGAATATCGTCACTCTGGAGCTGACCTTATATAGGAAAAATATAATTCACATCGAAAGTGTAAATGATGTCGTTCGACGTCAGGATTCGAAGGAATTTCAATTGAAAAAAATCAGGGACCCTAAAATTCAATAATATATGTAACTGTAAATACGACTTATTAGGGTCCCAGGTGGGAATTATCGATGGTTTTTTCTTGTGATGAATATCCCTCACCAACAGCTTGATTTCATGGAAAATAAGTTTCACCTCGTAAGTATAGTCTCATCCATTTATTTAACGATTGAAAATAAACATATTTTTCAGTACAAATCGCCAATATTGGAATTGTACTGCAATGTGTGTCCCAAAATGTTCAACGGTTCACCGACATCAAAAGAAGTTCAAGAATTAAATAAAAACATGTCAAAACACATGCGGCTAACTCATTATACATGATTGCATAAAATATAAAACAAGTTAGGTCGATGAGTCTGGCCCTTGCGGAGCACCGCTTAGACTTTTATGAAATCATCGAAATTGACTTCATGCATGGTTTTCCTCGATGGACCGAGTATTATTGGGGCCAGGAATATGAAAAATGGCAGAGTGAGGCCTGAGATGTATAGCGATTAGCGAAAATTGGAAAAATGGAATATATTGAGCCGTTGTTCAGAGGCGAGCCTTCAATGTTCATTAATATGGTGCACGCACGGTATTAACCTAGTATATTTGGAAGCTCATTCTGCCGTTATTCGGGATGATCTTTATCCTTTAGTTCTTTCACGATCTGAAAATGTGATGTCGCACAAAAATTGTAATGATACAACATTCATTGTACACCAGACAAATACTCACCCATCGACTAAGCGCGCCCTGATTTTTCAATATGTTAAACAAAATTAAAACCATCGACCGTAAAACCATGCGACCAATGTTTGTACTTTTTATTAATGGATAGAATTTGTGCACTATTTTATTTCCATTCTTTTGAGTATAAACACATCGTTCCAAGTCACTCAACTAAAAAATGCCAATATTTTGTATGGAGAACAAAAATGTATTCCACTCGCCATAGAAAATTCACAAATATTTGAATTTCGAGTTTGGTTTAGTGACCGTAACTTTTTACTAGAATGACTTGGAACAATGTGCGTATATACTCAAATGGGTGGGAATGGAATTGTGCACGAGCCATTTTCAATAAAAAAAAATCAACAACAATTGTTCGCATGGTTTTTCTATAGATTTATTTTTATTTTGAAGAAAAATCGGTCTTGACATGGCGTGCTTAGTCGAATCTTGAGACTTTTCGTCCACGATTTTCGGGCGTACATTGGAATGATGTTCAAAGAACGGAACTCAATCAGCACATTATTGTTACATTAATGTTTTCCTACAAATTGTAAAAAAAAATTTCATGTTTTCCTAAAAAATTTAAAAAAAAGTTTCAACTAATATTGAAGGATTAAAATTTATGAGGTAGAGTAGAAAATTGGAACATATTTACTGTTAGCCAAACAACAGGAATAGTAATAACATGTGACGCGTTGTGATTCACTTTAAAAAATCATATATCGGTTTCGATTCAATGTGGAAAAGATTCGCAACTTTTACATTGAAACAAAACCAAACTACCACTCACCTAAACCGCTGCATCCGCACCACCGTCCCGCGCAGCGGCGACGGCGGACTGCTGCCCGGCCGCTCGCTGTCAATGTACACCAGCGACCAAACGAAAGCCGTCACAGCGCAGCCGCACAGCAGCGGCCACCACAGCACAGAGCAGGCGGCCACAATCGCTGCTTCCAACAGCGATTTGGCTGCAGACGCAAAGCTACCGACTTCCGCGAGCATTCCGTTGACCGACGACAGCAGAGGCCAAACGGCTAGAGCAAACGGTGTGAAGGTACGAACAGAAATGACGTCGTACGTTCTATTGATTAGAAGACACAACCACTTGACGCCCGTTGCGGAACTCGCTCGTCGATTTATCGAGCGGTATCTTATCGGGAAATCGCTGGTGTTTAGTGCGCAGAGATAGGCAGTGAAATGTATAGAGGAAGTGTATGTGAACTGTGCCAGCAAAAATAGAACGGAGTGTCGCGGCACCAACAAACCGAACAAATCGAAATGATTTCCAAATGAACGAGTGCAATTCTGGCTCGAACTCAATCTGACGGCATACATCTACACAGCCGCAACCATATGAAAATGTGTTGTTTACGTGACTAGTCATGTACGCATAGCTCAGGCAGCCCCGAAGTCGGCACACACACTCGAAGAGCGAACGAGCGAGCGACGAGGCCGATTCGTTCGGCTCGTACTGCAGTAGAGTAGATGTTCCGCCAGTCGGACACTTTCCTTTTAACGTTCTTTTATGTTTATATTTTTCAAGTTATTCTAAGAAATTAAAATATGTTGTTATCCAATTCACTAACTGGGGTTTGAATTTAAGATATGCGTCTAAGAAGACACTCCTCCGAAATATCAACACAATTTTATCTTGCTAGATTGTGAGTTTTGCAACAGTCATTTCACATAGAGATTTATCATGCACAAGAACATATGCACGAAACGTCAACATTATTATTTAATATCTTCTGAGTAATCTCGGGCTACCGATTGTTATTAGTCTTCCAAAAATAATAAGTTTATTTTGTCATGTTTCCGTCGGTCACTGCATAATTTTGGCGTCCAATGGCACATCGTCTTCGGTTCAAAATTGATCGGTAAAGAGACGCCCTAGTTGCACTTCTACCCATCAGAAAATAGTTAATTCATCAATACTCAAAATATCATATGTTTGGATATAATGGATCCGCTTGTTACAATGGAGGCAACTACTTATGACAGTTGGAGTTTGGAGGTTTTTTTTAGCTTTGATAAACGCGTTGCAATCGGACCATTCACTCTGTAATGGAATCAATTATAAAATGCGAGCCCTTCTTACTCTATTCCAGTTAGATCAATCGCACCGACATTGCGTGTCGTCGTCGTCGACGAATAAGTCGCGTTTACTTCGTGCTGTTCTGTGTGCGTGTATATGTGTCATCGCTTGCGTCAGGGAGAGCCGCCCCAGCAGCGATGCGTTTTATACTTGACCAACATTTGGACGAACACGCTCGCTGGGCGCATGTATTTTTAGCATAATGTGAGTAAACATTATTGAGACGCATTTGAACGAAGGTTCACTGTGGAGCTGTCGTCGTGATGTCATCGTGTGAAGCGTGTGTTGCTGTGGCAACGCGAGCCACCTAAACCCAACACATACTCGACTCGCGTCGCTCTTTGCGGCTGCTGCGCAATTTGTTGACTGTGGTAAGTAACACATACCAGAGAGATATCTTCCAAATTCCAATTATCACACTACTTACCATTGTATCCGCCCAGGAAGTTGCACAGCACTGCAGCCGCCGCGGTCAGACCAAAGACGACGCCGGTGTGCGTGATTCGCTGCGAACGGTTGAGCAGGTCGCCGGATGAGTCGGAAAGGCTTTTCTTCGTTGTGGGAAAGGCTGCTGCTGAAACACCGACACCACCGTCTTCAACCATCGAATACTCGAGTCGCTTGCGAGGCCACATATTTCGTTTTAGGGAACAGAAGACGAGCGAAGGACACAGGAGCAGAAGTGAGGAAAAAACACTGTGTGAAAACGCACGTGCGCGTTCACCTAATTCCAGCTGCGCAGTAGAGTAGAGTGTTCGACTTGACCGAGTGAGCGGTCGATGCGAACTGTGGTGGGCGATGAAGATTATGGTGCGGCGGTGGTTCCAGATGAGAGACGCTCGCGTCGTGTACTGATGAAAATAACTGCGTAGGTGTTTGTGTATAGTGTAGCTTGCGCGGTTGAGGGGGAAGCCAGAGCCCTCCTCTCGTCGCCGAGACCAGATGACCGTGTGCGTGCGTGCTTGACACGTGCGTGCACACGAACGAAATCGATTTTGGTACAAATATGGACCGAAACCTTGGGACTTGATCGCGCTCTGAAACTGTGTGTGCGGTCTCGCGATGCACTGTCGCACTATATACGCTATACGTCGTAGTAAGTGTTGAATGAATGCTGGTTGATCGATGAATGAAATTAAAAATAGAGTGTGAATTTGTTTGTACACAGTTGGCCGTTTGCGAAGCACTGGAAACGATGTTGCTCGTGATTCGTGACGTCATTGCGAGTTAGTTAGGGCTGGCAATCGTCAGAATGATTTTAATCCAATGTATCACGTTTTGATATTTTGTACCATATATGTTGTTTGGATAATAATACATTTCATGATATCACCGGCCATCCGCGAGAAACTTCAAAAAGGAAAGTTCCCGCCAAAGATTTGTTTTCGTAATACGAGGCCCTGAACTATGTGAGATATTGTTAGTTATATTTTATAATCTGTCTTTTCCTATGCACCACACATCACACCTCCTCCTCGCACACAAAATACATCGCGTAATCGCGTACCGCGATTCTTCATTCGAAAAACGCCCTAATGTATGCATTTTATCACAACGCTTCCAAAACGTTTAGAACATCTGCGTCTTCCACTCAACATAGCCACCTCGACCTCGACCGACGCGAGCGCCGACGAGTCTCTTCCACTTCTTTGAATGAACGGCGAATGATATGAAGCACATCGACTACATCACGCCACATCAGCGATAGCGCTGCGATTGGTCATTGGATTGAAGGAACGACGAAAACTATAGAGCTCAGTCGCGCACAAGCAATTTCGTGCAGATTTATGCTGCGAACGATGTCATGAATTCATCAAACCGGCAACATATATGCAACATGTTTCTCTCCGTGGTATACCGCCGCTCTCAGTTCAGTTTATCCAACTTGGAAATTTGGAAACGGAATGCAGCTGCGGCGTCGATCCGAGGGGTTTGTTACTGATGAATTTTAATTTTATGAAATGTAACAATGTAACTGTAGATTTGATAATGATGAAAATAAAAATATAAAACTACTTATCTTTTCCATTCAAGTATGATTTGTCCGTAGATTTCCATGAGAGATTTTCGGTGATTTCCGGAGATTTCCCAAGATTTTCACTTGTTTTCGAGACTAGAGTTCGATTTCGCCGGCACAAGAAATATTCATGCAGTTTTGTTGGGCGTGTCGAGAAATGCGAAGATCAAGCCATAAAAAGTTACAGGGGTTCAAAGTAAATATTTTAATAAAAAAAACACACCGAATATTTCGGAAGAAAAAAAGTGATGATGCAGTTCTGTTGGGCGTATCCTGAAATGCAAAACGTTGTTTCAGAGAAGTGACCTTAGTGGACCTCACAACCAGTTACAGGCAAACCGGGGTAACCGTACCACTTCATACAATACTATTCATAATCATACCTCTAATATAGCCGTTATTTCGAATAATAACTAATTTATTCGTTCCTAATTGTCTACAAATCATCATCATTTGAACAAATAATTAATATAAAAATTGATTGTATGCTAATTCGTTCAGGCGGGAGCATTTGCAGCCGATGACATAAAACCCGCTTATTCAACACAAGACGAAAATTTACTTGGGTGGAGTTTTACGACAAAATCTAGTTTATAATCCCTTGGAGTCTGAAACGTTGAAAAAAAAAACGTTAGAAGAAAAAACCCGCACCCATACCGGGATTCGAACCCAGGACCAGGCACTCTACCCCTACACCACTCCGACGACGATATGATATATACATATGATGTTTATTACAAAACTGCATCACTAACATGTTTGTGTGACTTTTACTTTCCATACAGAACGAAAGAGAAACACAATATCGTGTATGTTTGTGTATGTTGATTGAGCTAGGGTATACCCTAGTATACCCTAGTAGTACAACGTTTTCGATTTGTTTATAATTCAGATGAACTATGATTATTTTTATCAATTTAATACTTTTTTATGTTGCATGCTCTATGCATGAACACGCCGGGGAACCGTACCAGTACATATCCCGCGTTATTTTCACTCTATAAACCCCTATATAACTTCTTATGGCTTGATCTGAAGTCACTTATTAAAAACAATGTTTTGCATTTCAGAACACGCCCAACAGAACTGCATCATCACTTTTTTCTCTTCCGAAATATTCGGTGTGCTTTTTGTAATCTTAAAACTTTGAACCCCTATAACTTTTTATAACTTGATCTTATGTATATACTGCCTATATGTATTAACAGTAGACACCCCACGTAACGCCACGATGTAAATTCATGCTTAATCTTTGCTGGTATTACTCGCTCCATATGTCTTTAATCTGAATACTTTTTCGTTACTTTGTAAGTCTTATTTTTCTTGACACGATACATTATTATTTTTTTTTTAGGATGAAAATACCTATCATATTACTGGGCTCAAAGTTAACTTTACGCAACAACAATTGCACAACGACAACGCGTCGCAACCGAGACTTCACGTGTTAGACCTAGTCGTATTTTTTGTGTGGGGTGTCTACGGTTAAACTAAAGCATTTAAAATTAAAAAAAATCTGAGGACACTATTCTAGATTTTTTTTGCATTCCTCGACACTTCCAATAAAACTGCATTATTTCTTGCTCCGCGGAAATCGTACTCTTGCCGTTGTGGACGAAGTGTACACCGATTTCCAGAGTGATTCGCCCCTCAGTCCCCCTAAATACAAATTTGTATGCATGCATGCATGCAATTACGCCTCGAATTACGCGGTCATACGTGGTTCGTTTCCAGTTTCCGTTCGCTGTTCATTTTGGCTGTACTCGCGCTGTTCGTTCATTCCACTCAACACTTCTCGCATTCTCACTTCTGCTAGCCAACTGTGACTGTGAAGACGCGTGCCGCATAATCGCCAAACATAGCTCCGTGTGTGATTTGTTCGCGGCGAGTGCCCCCCACAAAACCAGTTCGAATCGAACAAACCGAGACTCGCTACGTGCCCTCGTGCTCCACATCCGCACCGGCTTCGCCCCCCACCCAGTCTCATCAATCGCGCTTCGTGTTTTCCATTCTCGCTTCTCGCGCGCTTCGATTGGCCTATGGAAATCGCGTGTTCGCTCGACGAAGAGTACAGCAACAAATCGACGCTCAACATCGACGGAAATCTATCGGTGCCCCAACGCAAATGTGGCGAGCGCGCAAATAAAACATCCGATTTGTGTATTTTCCCAGCTCGGTGAGTCGACGCATCGACGTCACTAAAACACGAAACTGTGTGAGTGTGTTCGTGTGTACATGTGTGTGGATGTAAGTTACGGTGTGTGTATGTATTGTGTGGGTGTGTTTCGGTGGCGTGAGCTCGTGCAATCGGCATAGTCTGGGTGTGTGTGTGTGCACAGTCATCGCATCGTTGTTGCGAAAAAATAAGCGGAGTGAATTACACAAACACATCATAATTTATACACGCGTTCAAAGTGCTCGCGAATCTGATACAAAAACCCTAGTTTAGACGCACATCGACACAGGTAAGAAAGTCCACACACACACACACACACACGGCGAGCGAGCAGCGAAAACCCTTCTATATTTTCACCTCATGGCCATGACGTGGACGCCGCCGTCGCCACCGCCACGGAGTGCGCGTGCAAAATCGTACGATATTGGCGCACACACACACACACACGCGCAGCTGCAGACAGACAGCGAGCTCTATTCGCACACAGGGTTTCCATTTCCATTTCGCTGGTATGCATTGCATGCAATTTGCATCTCTGCATCTCAGATAAGATACTTTGCATTTGCGAGGCGCGCAAGCGCGACACCAACACATATGCGACATACGCAAGCGTTGCTACTTTATGGAATGTGTGTGTGTGTGTGCGAGAGTGTGGGTTGTGCAAAGTACCGTTAACCACGTCGCAATTTATTTCAATTTCGCGCCTGTGGCGAAAAACAATTGTGTATGTACAATGTACACACGTACACACACACACATAACCTCACACCAGTTGAGAATGAGATGCGCTGCTGCGCGCGTGTGTGTGTGTCTGTGTGACTCTCGTTTGCCCAGATGCAGGCCCGGGCCGTCGTCTTCGTCGGATGACCTTCGGACCCGCAGTCGATGGACGTGGTTGTTTGTTTGATGGGACGCGCAATTATTCGCTGAATACCAAACAACAAACACATCGCGCATCTGCAATGCTCGGCGATGTGTGCAAAAATATCGATTTTCACCCAGTCCCCCCAAACAGCCGCAGACACCCGGCGCACGGTAGCGTGTCGCTCGTTTCCATGCCAAGGTGATATCGATTCCAGAGGAGTTCCGCGCTCCGCATGCATATAAACATGATATACGGGCAATTAAAACAGCCTGCATTATATCGGGCGGTGTGAGATGTGATCATGTGTTTTAGTAGCACCGATTAGCTCAGTGACTGAAGGGTAACTTTGCTCATTTTTAATTTTAGCAATCTAACGATTTTGAATCGAAACTATGTGACAACCTTACGAGAGCTTAGGAAACCAGAACGTTGGGCATAAAAGTCGTCACAGTAAACAGCACCGCACCAATATCACGCCATTCTCACACCCAACCAGCAGCGTTAGACGTGTTCGTATTAGTTACTCTACAACACTATTACATACTGTATGATACCCTAGCTTATTAATTCGAAACATACAAGAAATTGTGTATTTGTTTAAGTTGTGTAGGAATAGTAAGAGTAGTCACACAACAATTGTATTGATGATGTTTGGTCATTCAACATCGTTGAAGAAAGTCTCCCTTTGGTTATGAGCGCCCAGAGAAGACATATTTTACTATATACGGAGAAATAGCAAATCGGCAATTTGACATTTTTAACAAAAGTCCTCTGCTTCTAGTTGATCCTTTTCCTCGTTTGTGATAGTGTTTTTGACTGGTTTGTACCGTGCAAATTACATACAAATGAAAATGAGAAATGTAAAACATAAACAAGTCAATGTAATATAATTTCAGAGAAACATAATGTGAAGATAAAAAGTTTTTATTAATAAGCAGAATACGAATCAACCTTGATATCTAATTTTTTAAAATTTATTTGCAGTGGTTACAAGGATTCCAAGAACCATGTCGTCAAATAGTGGTTTCGTACAACTAAACATGTATTATTGAATAATTAAATTGAGAGCCTTCTCGAACGAAATTGGACAATTTTCAGATTGCGGTTTGTTGCTATAAGATAGGATTATTCAACAATAAAAAGACATTTGAAAATGTGCAGTCCTCAGATACAGCTCTATATCGCGGATTTTGCAATTTCATATGCACACTACTGCTAATTGGGGTAGAACATATAGGGTATTTCGGCGTAATAAGGCAAATATTTTTAAACTATTCGTAATGCTAATCGCGACCTTTCTAGGTGT
>JANTBZ010042859.1:0-12139 GCA_024741255.1 Exechia fusca
CTACCAGTCGTGATCAACGCATGTCTAAAAAGCTACTGGGCATTCGTAATTATTTTGCCGCAACTGTATATGTATATATATAACACAACAGAAAAGGTTCTATTTGCAATTTGGATATTATATTTTATAACGACTGTGCAGTATGTGGTATGCGTCGATTTATTTGAAAAAAAATTTAAAAAAATGTATGACTAAATTTTATATACATACACAAATCATATCATTACAATATCGCTGAAAATTATTTATCATTATCATTATAGTGGGCTTGTCGGTGCAGCACGAACGCGTACCGTACCGTCGACGATCATTCTGTCATCCTACGTGGAAACAATTGAAATAAATGATTCAAATATCGAGCTCAAATTCAATAAACAGTTAAACAGACAGCGAAAGATAGTTATATGAACATCTTCAATCCGCCCCTCGTTTGCGCATTGACTAAGGAACACCATCAACATACCGACAGCCGACAGCACTGGATCAAAACATAGCTCTATTGAGTTAGGTTAGAATTTCATTCATCATTCAGCGAACGCGAACGTCTATAATAAAATCATAACATTGCCCAAGCCTGCGACGATAAATTATTAAAGTTAAAAGAATTCTTAAACCGCACAACAATGGTGTTTATGTCGGTGGTTAACTTTGTGCGTGCCCGCGGTCCGGACGAGTTCTGGCGCAAGCGGAAGGTCTTCCAAATGTCGGCGGTAAGATCGCACATTTGCTAATTTAACCGGCGGAGCCGTTTCTGAAGCTCAATTCCTTTCTTTGTTTCTCTTGCAGCACTTTGTGGGCAGACGGCGGAACTGTTACTCGGTGGCCATCAAGCACGTCCATCGCGCCCTTGCATACGCGACAACCGGTCGCAAGCTCAAGATTGAAGAGATGCAAAACGTAAGTACTATAGCATTTTTGTCACGTAATTAGTGCAAAAAATGGTTGAGATGGTTGGCGTGATCGCAACTTCAAGCGTTGTTTTCTGGATTTCTATAGATACAAATTTGAAGAGTTTTCCCCCAATGACAAACGAACTGTTATAATAATAATTCGTCAATTGTTGTGAAGAATGTACCGTTCTTACGATTGAATATCGGATTGTTCATAGGCCATATAACAAAAGCAAGCAATCCAGAATATGTACCTCCTTCTGACTCCTTCCGGCCGGCTGTCTCCCTGACTTTTCAGCTGTGGACGCAACGGATATCGGCCGGCAGCGAGCAATTCGGCATCTCGCAGGGCACCCTGCAGCAGTCGCTGGTGCGCAGCAACATTCTGCTCAATCGCAAGGTGCTCGCCGACCTGGCCATCTGGGAGCCGCAAACGTTCGAGACAATTGTGCGCATCGCCCGCGAACGCGCCGTCGAGGATCAGATGGACGGTGTGCGCGAGCGCAACACTACCGACAATCGGGTATTCATGGCCAACGGTGCCGTGGAAGAAAAGTAGACGAACGGCTCATACTGGAAGCAGGGTGTGTATTAGCGAAAAGTGCGGCATTGTGAATAAAATGGTTAACTATCTATTGTACATATTCGATCAGACTTCGGGTTCGACCTCGACGTATACTCTGAATTGGGATTTTTGGAAAGGCGCCAGGTCCCAGGTCTGGTGAATAATGCGGGGAAGATTGCTGGAACCCTCAACCCCCAATCAAGCGAGATAATCGTTATATTGACCATATTGGCAAATACATGTTAATAGTTTTTTTAAATGATTTTGAGCCCATTTTACTTATATTTTGTTGTCGGTAACGACAGAATAGTCCGATTCGCCGATTTTGTGTTCTCGTTCAGTATATAAATCCACACTTTCGATTTCGTTTCCCAATTCAGAAATTGCACTCTAGTCCCAGTCCCATAGTCATTTCAGATTCACAGAAACTATATTTGTTTTCTTGCGGCTGCGTCGTGCCTTTACATCAATCAAGTGTTTTGTGGTGTTTGTACTGAGAGTTAGTGTGTGGTGTGTTTTGACATCAATGAAATTGAGGTGATCCTTCTTCGTCTCCCACTTCGTCTCACTGGAATATAAATCTATGTGTCCGCGCACACTTCACCCACACGACGATGGTTCGAAGCGACGCTCAGCCGCAGCCATTGCAGCCCAGCCAGAGAAATACGAGAACCCAAAACTTCCGAACATCGCCAAACCGGAGCAGCAGCAGCAGCGTCACTTGCTCAGCTCAGCTCAACTCAAGGATCTCTACTTCTGCACCTTGGCCAGGATGTCGGCCTCGCGGAACAGATGGAACTCGGTGTCGTCGATCTCCACCTTCTGGCCGCCGTACTCGGGCAGCAGCACGGTGTCGCCGGCCTGGACGCCGAGCGCCACGTGGGCTCCCTGCTGGTTGCGCTGGCCGGGGCCGACGGCGATGACGGTGCCGTGCAGCACCTTCGCCTGCGACTTCTCCGGGATGACCAGGCCGCTGGCGGTCTTGGTGATGGTCTCGGCGCGCTGCACCAGCACGCGATCGAGCAGCGGGAAGAACTTCTTGGCGATGGAGGCCTAGGCAGTGGCGAAAGAAAATAATATTGAATGGAATTCATATGTACTCTGTGTTTTTGATGCACCTTCTATTGTGTATAACACAACATGGAATATAATTGATATTTTCTATTGCATATGAATGACTTGTTTCTTTTTCTTTGTATATAACCACCAATAACGCATCATAAACATTACCCGATACTGTTTTGTTCCGTTCTGCCATCGAAATCAATCGGTTTGGGGTTTGGGACACAACGGACCGAATTGAAATTTGAGACGTCGAAAAATGATGAAGAAATCATAAAGATAATAATGTTTTCTCCGGAATGTGTGGACTTCTGGGCAGGTCGGAGGAATACAGTGTTTGCGTATGGTTTATGTCGGCATGCATCAAAGTTAGCAGAAACGTTAATGACATGTAATAAATATATTGTTAATTATTGCTACAGTTTTCGGTTACGGACAATTATATTTGTATTGTAATCGACCTGGGCAATCAATGGAGGCCTAAAGCCCAAAGCACAGCGAAACAACACAACATTAAATATGGAATTGATAAGCCACTCTGTGTGTTGTATTATGCGTGTTAAATGTGCGTGTTACATAACAGTCTGACGTTGCGCCGGCCAAACGATCTCATATTCAGGGTAAACAATAACCCAAGAAAAAAGATACTGAAAATAAGAAACACAATCCAGGTTCGATTTTCGATTGTACATTATGCGTATATGCAATGTGCAATGTGAAGCTTCTAGAATCATTTTCATGAGCATCAATCCCATTGCAAGAGGAAGATAACATGACAACTGATAACAAACGCCATACGCAATCAATCTGAAACCGAATCTCGATCAAGATTGAATTCCAGAACAGCTTGGGGGCTTACCATTTTATATGTGTTGAGCTTGGATTCGGTGGAGACGAGCAAACGAATTGGGAAAATTGGCAAATTCGAACCGGCGTAATTTGCTATTTGTGGGGCAGCGACAGCGGAAAGAATTCAGAATGACAAAATTTGACAATTGGCATTGACCAGTGATGCCGCACGGTCTACTATTGCTATGGCTTTGAGTGAAAGTCCGCAACATTGCTGTCGTACTAGATCCAATTTATAGCACCTACAACAACAACAATGTTTGTTGTGCCCGTCATTCTGTCCGGCAGTGGCGCGCGAATCTAACCTGCAAAACTGTGCGAAAACAAATTTGTGCTCATCATTGTGCATTTGTATTTGTGTGCGGGCTGCTGTGCAGAGAAACGCTCATCGAAAACGCCGACAACGCGCCTCCCAGAACACAATACTAGTTGTTGATTAACCGCCTCCACAGCCGAGAAAACACAATGAGCTCCATCGGAACGGGTGTAAGTATTCGCCAATATCTCGGCACGTTTCCGACCACCTTCCGAATCGCATTGTAAATTTGTTTGTGCTTGCTTGCTGGTGCATTTTGGTCGTTGTTTGGCCGTCGTCGGTTCGCAGTACGATCTGTCGGCGTCACAATTCTCGCCGGACGGCCGCGTCTTCCAGATCGACTACGCCGGCAAGGCGGTCGAGCAGAGCGGCACGCTGATCGGACTGCGCGGCCGCAACGGCGTCGTGCTGGCGGTGGAGAAGATCGTCCGCAGCTCGCTGTACGACGAGGACGCTGGCGCCCGCATCTACTCGATTGACCAGCACATTGGATTGGTAAGGATTTGCATATGACGCAACAAGCAACAACTGTAGGATAAAGTTGGGCAGTTGTTGCATATAGTAATCGCGATGAGTTCGCACGTCTGTAAATTCCAGCCAATTTCGAGGTAGACGGGAGCAATTGAAAGACAACTCATCAGGCTATATTTCTTAATTTCTACTGATAATTTTTGATTTTTGTAAAATATAAACATATGGGAGTTATTCTTGGAAAACCGCGATAAGTTATTTTTCACGATTAAAAAAGTGGTGACAAATGTTCCTATCAAAATGATTTTAATTGTCGAACACAGCTTTATTCAAGTGATTGAAAACAAGAAATAATTACATATGTCAATATAGCACTGAAGATGGATTTTCTACTGAAAAATATGAACAAATTCCACATATTTGAATGTTATTTGGTTCTGAAAAGCTATATGACTACAAACACACCCACTTGTTGGTGATCTACGTTGAGAACTTTAAAGATTTTCTTTCAATCGTTGAAACGCGAACAGAATAGGTTCACTGGTTAAATTTTGTAAATGTCGATCATTCTATATTATTATCATTTTCTATGGTTATTCCGAGCGCAGCGCATTAATGAATTTCCTGCGCCTGGTCTAATAATTAATCAATCAGCAAATTCTTTGATTTTCCTCAGGCAAGCCTGGGACAGGAATCATCCTTGAAAAACCAGAATGTTAGTTCCATACTTTGTGAACACACACACTTTTGATTTGGCTTGATTCGGATCTTCTAACTAGTCGTTCTGACGCCTCAAAGTTGGGCGAATTCCATTTGTAATAATGTATCTATCAATTTGTTCATTTGTATGTCCTCTTGCTGACAACTTATATTTTATAAAAATGTGGGAGAAATGCTTCCATCCCGCGCAAAAATTGGTGACCGGTACCGAGTAAATGATACACATTTACATATAAACTCGAGCATATTTCCATCTGGAAATAATTTGTTTAGATAAACGGAGAATTTAAAATGTATTCTAGATCAGCTGGATCAGGAACAAAAATACTGTTTATATTTTTCGTTCGCCTCATATCGAGCTTATATGGAACACTTGTGCGAGTCTCTATCTAAATGTGTATTTTGTACCCCGGTAATCCACCACCTCGTGTAGCCCAAAGGGAAAGGATAGATATAAATACAAAAAACAAATTGGATGGTGAACAGGGATCACCAATAGAGGTAGAAGTTTACCAAATTATTGGCCACATTTTTAAACCATTGAACAACGTAGTGAAAAAAATCCCGCCCTGCAAAAACTGCCCCGCACTTGACTCTATATTACACTCAATTCCAGGCCATCGCCGGCCTGCTGGCCGACGGTCGTCACATCGTCGAGACGGCGCGCAAGGAGGCGCTCAACTATCGGCAGCAGTTCAATCGCGCCATTCCGCTGCGCGAGCTGAACTCGCGCCTCAGCAGCTACATCCATGCGTACACGCTGTACAGTGCGGTGCGGCCGTTCGGCGTCAGCATCATTCTGGCCGCCTGCTCGGTGGAGAACGGTCCGGAGATGTACATGATCGAGCCGTCGGGCCTGTCGTACGGCTACTATGGCTGCGCCACCGGCAAGGCGAAGCAGGCCGCCAAAACGGAGATCGAGAAGATGAAGCTGAACGAGATGGAGATCGAGGAGCTGATCACCAGCGCCGGCAAGATCATCTACCAGGTGCACGACGAGCTGAAGGACAAGATGTTCAAGATGGAGATGAGCTGGGTGTGCGATCTGAGTGCCGGCAAGCATCAGATGGTGCCGGAGGAGTGGTACAAGAAGGCTTACAATGCGGGCCTGGAGGCGAAGCGCGATGACGACAGTGACAATGATATCTAATTAGGTCGTCCTGTTTTTTGCGAGCACATTTTGGCACCGGAACATAATAAAACAAAAAACGTTGGAAAAAGTATTTTTTCGTTTGAAGAATTTGTGTGCAGAATTAATCGAAATGTTCTGCGGACACTTGATGGCAGATGGCGTTGCTCAGAACCAGACGCGGATCGAGGGGTTGTTTAGGGGTGGGAGTAGCTTTTTAGAAGTGAATACGAAAATCCAAACCAACCAAATATTATGCAATAAGTCAATGCTTTCGCAAGTAAACGGAATTTAGCGGAATAAAAAATTGCCAATATGTATGATGTAGTATGTGTACACATACACATTTGTTGTGATTTTAGTAGTTTTTTCGTCACACATTTGTTCCCACATAGATTGGCATTAATTTTATGGTTTACAAATCATTCACCAATCATATAGAATATTTTGCTAATTCTACAAACCAAAAAACAACCGAGTGGAGCAGGCAACAGGGCACCCACATAACCCCTGTATCCGCACCTGATGCTCTTGACAGTCAGCTGTGTTGCGTTCGCAATGTGTCAAAGTCAAATGCGGCAACGGAATTGTAAATAAACTCGTTTCTCTCGTTTATTGTGGAGGCAGGTCGACGTCGACGACGAACGAACAACACTTCGATTACCCCCGCGATACGATCAAGCGTTCTCCATAAACCAGCGACAATCATGGCTGCGCAGCTGCTCAAGCATCAGTTCAAGACCTTAACTGCGGTCCGACAGTCGACCGGTTTCGTTCGCAATCTATCTGTTGGCGTGACAATGGTAAGTATGGACAATATACAATCGAGTGCTGCGGTTTTTGCGGTTTTTGCAGGTTCAAGATTTGGTTATGTAACGCGCATGCTCAGCAGATCACTCTAGAAAGCAGAATAATGGAATCTGATCCTTAGCTGGCCCAGCGGACTGTGTTCCGCTACAGGTCGAATGCGAAACAAATTAAATTGTCAGTAGTCGATCGCCGTGCGATATTTTCCGTTTTCGCTAACGTTGATGCAAGCGCTTGCTAGCCGGCAAAATATTATTATTTTTTGCCAAAACTTTCCGAGGCCCTGGTCCAAATTTCATTTGTCCGTTGTGACCTCAAAAATCATGCAAATTTGATTATGTTTATGAGTTATTGGAGGTATATAACACAAATTACTCATCTGATCTAATTTGAAGTTTTCGCAACATGTAGATATGTGGATCTACATCTAATATGTTATATACATAGGCATTCCCTAAGTCACGTCACCAAACAATCACTAAACTGATCACGTATACAAACCGATATCACTCTGGTCACATGCAGTCGCTCAGTACATACTTTTATTTGGTTGCAAAAACACATACAACTGAATATACAAAACAGCATACCAAAATATCAACGCAACCTGGAAAGAGAATGGCGATTTGCGGTGGTATATCCGACGCAAATCAACTTTATAAGCACTGTACGTTTGGGTTATTCGATATCGGTGTGTTTTATCGCTGTTGTTACAAGCGACCACAAATATAATTATATACAACACAAATATGGCTTTTAATATGATGCACAGCATAATTGAACTATAAATACAATTCAAGCGATATCAAGTCGTTTATTGTAAACCAAATTCGATCCACAACACAACAAGTATTTCAACTGCGGTCGCATCGCTACGCACAAATAATGACGCTAACGACTATGTCAACGACGATGGTGAGCTGTGAAATCAGTTCTGTCATAGTGCCGAAGAATCAGCCGGTGAGATCCTCTTCGATTACAGACTGGACAAATCATTATTAGATTTCTCAAAACAGAATTTACTGTATATGACTGCGTATATTGCCTAATAATAACAACACTGCGACAAATTGACAGCAAATCATCCACAAAGTAGGCAATATATTTAAATGCATGTTTTCTGTTGTTTCCAAATGCAGAGCAAGAAAGAGGAATTCCGCACGGAGACCGACACGTTTGGTGAGCTGAAGGTGCCAGCCGACAAGTACTATGGTGCCCAAACGGCGCGCTCCAAGATCAACTTCCCAGTTGGTGGCAGCACCGAACGCATGCCGGTAAGTATTTTCAAATACAGTGGTACTAAACTGAAGTAGAATCAAGAAATTAGCAAAGCGACACATTTCCGCACCCGCCAGAAACCCGTCATCACTGCCATGGGCGTGCTGAAGAAGGCCGCGGCCATCGTCAACAAGGACTTTGGTCTCGACACCAAAGTCGCCGATGCCATCTCGACCGCCTGCGACGATGTCATCTCCGGCAAGCTGTACGACGATCACTTTCCGCTGGTCATCTGGCAGACGGGCTCCGGCACCCAGACGAACATGAACTGCAACGAGGTGATCAGCAACCGCGCCATCGAGCTGCTCGGCGGCCAGCTCGGCTCCAAAGACCCCGTCCATCCCAACGATCACGTCAACAAGTCGCAGAGCTCCAACGACACGTTCCCGACGGCCATTCACATCTCGGTCGCCCTGGAGCTGAACAACAATCTGAAGCCGGCGCTGTGCATTCTGCACGACGCCCTGCAGAAGAAATCGCTCGAGTTCGCCGACATCATCAAGATCGGGCGCACGCACACGATGGACGCGACGCCGCTGACGCTGGGCCAGGAGTTCGGCGGCTACGTGCAGCAGATCGAGAACGCGATTGTGCGCGTGAACTCGGTGCTGCCGCACGTGTACGAGCTGGCCATCGGCGGCACGGCCGTGGGCACCGGCCTGAATACGCGCATCGGCTTCGCCGAGAAGATGGCCGCCAAGATTGCCGAGCTGACGGAGCTGCCGTTCGTGTCGGCGCCGAACAAGTTCGAGGCGCTGGCGGCACGTGACGCCATGGTCGAGGTGTCCGGATGCCTGAACACGATTGCTGTCAGCCTGATGAAGATCGCCAACGACATCCGGTTCCTGGGATCGGGACCGCGATGCGGTCTGGGCGAGCTGAGTCTGCCGGAGAACGAGCCGGGCAGTTCGATTATGCCGGGCAAGGTGAATCCGACGCAGTGCGAGTCGCTGACGATGCTGGCCGCCCAGGTGATGGGCAACAATGTGGCGGTGACGATTGGCGGCTCGAACGGCCACTTTGAGCTGAACGTGTTCAAGCCGCTGATTGTGTCGAATGTGCTGCGTTCGATCCGGCTGTTGGGTGAGTTTTGGGGTGGTTTATATGGTTGTTATAACTAGGATAAGGTGGGTCAAGTTCAACGAGCTCATACGTCTATAATTTTGAACCATTTCGAAATGGTGAAATGCAATCAAAAGAACATTTATCTGAACATTATTGCCTTGTATCGTGTATACACCTAAACCTCCTGAGAGGAAACCGTGTTATAGCAAAACCGTGTTCTAATAGACGAAGAGCCCATACAAAATCATGGGATACGTTCCAAGCTAAAAAAGAAGACCCAAAAACCCTAAATGCTTCGTTCATGGTGTAATTAAATTAATCAAGTGTTTTATTGTACATTTTTTTATTAATATATGTGGAAATCGTCCGCGCAGTTGTTATTGCGGATGACCTCGAATAAGTTCGGAATCGATTGGGTTTGATTTCAGTTTCAACAGATTATTTATTGCACTAGATTTTACACGTCCACACTGTACAAAATACCGAGTCAAAAAGCCACGATAGCTCGTCGGCGGAAATATAGGTACCGCGCTGCGGCGGACAGTGACATTTCGCTGTCAAAAACCTATCCGTCGCCAACCACCGTTGCCACCATTCCCACACAACCCCCCTACAATGGGCCGACGTCCTCGTCGCCCACACCCGTCGCCAGTCTCCTCTGCGATGTTCTGCAGGTCCTCAGCGCCGCATCCTTGGAACGGCGCCTCGTCATCATCGTCATCTACGGCAGCTTCATCATCGTCACCTGCGTCAGTTCCTCCATCGTCCCCAGCGTCTGCTCCTCCATCGACATCTTCGCCGCCAGATTCGTTGTTGTCGTCCGACTCCGAAACAGCATCAACTGGCATCCAGAGCTTCATGTAGTCGGCAGCCATGGTTGTCTTGCCAGGTCCGTCCTCTCCAACGCGTCCCGATACGGAGCGATCCAGTTCATCCGGTCCTCGCCCTTTGTCGAACGGCGTCCGAATCTCTTCTTCAACCCTGACGATCGCACCTCTCGCTTCAATCCGATCTCTCCAGACGTTGCACCGCGCTGCCACCATTTTCGACTCGTCACCTCGATGCCTCGCCACAACCATCAAATCAATCGACTCATCCGACAACTCATCCATCTCCACAATCGCCCGTTTCTTCTGAATCCCTTCCGACGACGCAGCCATTCGTGCCCTTTTCACACCATGTGCTGCCATCGTCATCATAACAACCCCATCTCGTGCCGCGCTCACTCTCTGCGCCCCTCCACCAACAGCCCCCTTCGACGACGCAGCATTTCGTGCCGTTTTCACACCTGTTTCAGCCCCCGTCGTCGAAGGTGCCAACTTCCGTGCCATATCCGCACCGCCAACTGCCTCAGAGGCCTTCCTCCGTTTCTCACACGTCTTCTGCGCGCCCGCACCATGAGCCACTCCCATATTGGTTTCACTCATCTCCTCGATCCTTGTCTCATACGCGTCAACCACACATTCAATATAACCCACAACATCGGACCCTTCCGTTTCCGTTCTTCCACTCATCTGCCTCGCCTCACTCTTCGTCTCCGTTTTCCGAATCGACACCTTGCCATCAGTGTCGACATCAGAAAACACCCCCAACAACACATCCCGTTCGTCCGCTTTCTCTGAGTTTTGACGCTCAGAGTTCACCACCACACACACATCATACGCCTGCAAGTGGTCTCGCAGCTCCGCCCACGTTTTTGCCTTCAGTATTTCTGTTTGCGTTGAAATATCTGCGCAAATTCCTCGAACCAAATAAAACTGTAATGAACCGAAGTCCATTCCTGCTTTCTCCCGCTCCTTGTTCATTCGAAACAGAAAATCGACTGTCTTCTCGTCACTTCTCCGCCTCATTGAACGCAACTTTTCCGCAGTTTCGGCAATATTTACCTTGACTCGGAATTCCTTCGACAGCTCCTCTACCATGCGGTCGTACTGGACGATCCGCTTGCCCTCAATCCAGCATCTCGCTCTACCGTCTAGCAGCCGTCGTGCGTAGACCCCCTTCAGCATCGCGTTCCATCCGAACTGAACCGCATTCAGCTCAAACTGTGCGCACCACTCCTCACCGGAACCAAGACCGTCGAATCGCTCAAGAACAGTTTCGACTTCATGGAACTGTAGTGCACGCGCCATCCTGCTCTCACTCTCGTCGTCGTCCGCTTGCTCTCCAACTCGCTCCTCCTTGCCGCCAGCCTACTCGCTTATCACCTACTCGCCGCCGTCTGCTCACCATCCGCCTGCGCGCCGTCTAATCCAACGCCAACCAGCTGCACACACAGATCATTATTCGCTGTCCCGCCGTCTGCCTTCACACTGCCCGGCTTCGGACCGTCCGCCTGCACATTGACCGCCTGCTCGCTGTCGCCTCCACGCTCTCCGCTGGCACGCCTACCACCTACACACTTCAACTGCAATCCTCCCCAACGTACTGCAAGCACATTCAGCTCCGCTCACAATGTTGTGGTTATGTGTTGTTGTTATGGTCCGGTCACTCGTCCGGTCACTCGCACGTGCCGCACAAATCCGCACAGCACCTCACTCGCGTTTTCACTAAGCATAACGCGCTCCGCATACCGACACCGACCGCGAAACGTGATTCACACACATCGAAAAAACAAAACACTCTCGCACATAAACTGTGAACCGAAACCAAAAACGCCAATCGATCCCGGTTGAGCCCCCAAGTGTGGAAATCGTCCGCGCAGTTGTTATTGCGGATGACCTCGAGTAAGTTCGGAATCGATCGGGTTTGGTTTCAGTTTCAACAGATTATTTTATTCCACTAGATTTTACACGTCCACACTGTACAAAATACCGAGTCAAAAAGCCACGATAGCTCGTCGGCGGAAATATAGGTACCGCGCTGCGGCGGACAGTGACATTTCGCTGTCAAAAACCTATCCGTCGCCAACCACCGTTGCCACCATTCCCACACAACCCCCCTACAATGGGCCGACGTCCTCGTCGCCCACACCCGTCGCCAGTCTC